>BQKZ01001193.1:31076-49953 GCA_036244855.1 Temnopleurus reevesii | reverse complement strand
GGGGGGGGACAAATACGAAGGGGTGCCAAAATTACTGATGAGGGGCGACGCCCTCCCCTGTGCCAGCCTCTGGCTAAGCATCTAAATCATAATGAAATTAACAAACAAATAATAATTATAATGATAATCAATTAAACATCTGTAAAAGTAGAACTATACAACATATAACAGGATTAAAAGAAGAAAATGACAGGCTTTACTATATATTTATTTATTTATATTCATCTATTCATTTATTTATTTTAAATTATTGATTTCCTAATTCTTTCATTTATCAAAATATGTAACAGGATAACAAGAGCAATTATATACAAGGTAAAATTGGTTTCCATTTTATTAAAGAAAGGGAATAATAGATGACAAATCTGAAGCGCCTAAATAGCTCATTATTCTCAGATTAAAAAAAAGGTACATATAGGCATTTACTAATCTATATTAACTCAGGTAAACACGAAACGTTTAAGAAACGTTTAAAAACGATTATTTTGACCTTTTGTGTTTTATTTGATCATGGTATTTCAAAATTGTAATATTTATTTGTTGTCGACACAAATTCGTGGAAATGACGTAGATGGCTGAAAATGTGACGAAATCTCGATAAACTCAGGCCACACCTCCGTGAATAGACCAATCACTGGTTCTGTTTCATTCGACTCCACGCGCGCCGCTTGACCGTACCGCGCGAAACGGCGCCACATGTATGAGGCAAGAGGGAGCCCCATCACTGAAACAAGATTATCTTGCAATCTCGCGCGCTATTCTTTATTTACGTTTTACATCCACGGAAAAATTAAAAAGCAGTCGGCGTGAGCCTGAGAAGTTGTTCAGTCAGCGACTCGAAAAGCAGTCATATTGCAGGAACAAGAAATTTGTCAACATCATGAATAGCCACGAAAATTCAGTGAATAACTCGAATTCTACGAGTACGAATTCAAAGAAGATCCGATTGGAGCCCACCAACAAAGTTAATGTAGTGCTGGGAGCCCAGTGGGGTGACGAAGGGAAAGGCAAACTGGTTGACTTGCTGGCAACAGAGGCTGATGTTGTGTGCAGATGTGCGGTAAGTGAAAAACGAAATATATGAAAATTCTCGCCAAAAGGAGCAGCATTCACTGTTCGAATTGCATAAGTATTCCGTAAGATGAAGGAACAAAATATTTGGAAAAAGATCAACGTTGGGAGGGTTGCAAGATCCAAACATTGCCGCCAATCGGCAACAATATTGCCAATTCAATTGTGTTGAATGAATTGAATTTAGTCATCATGATGCTAATGAGAGTTCGATGCCATCTAACTTCCTGCCCAAATCAACAAATTATTATTAATGGATAAAATAGCCCAAAACTGGCGAAAGGTGAGAATTATCATTATGTCATGAATCAAAGCCAAGGTAAGTGAAAACACTAAATCCCGATTAAAAGCATGCATCAAATTGGAAATCAACCATATCAAGTTCGTAAGCCACATAGCCTATTACTAGAATAATTGTAATTTATTAATTAGTTACTCATTCGGTCACCATTTGAAATGGCATGTTTGTCGAAAACATGGATTTTGTAGGGATTGATCAGTCTGATCATAAGCTTGGCTGAAACCCGAAATAGTAGAATGAATGACGCTAATCGGGCTTCCGATGCATAGGGAGACACCGATGACAACGGTCTAGTTCCAGTCCTTTTCAGTCCTTAGGTTCGTTAGAAGGTGGATAAGTATATGTGTCTGATTACTGTATTGCGTTGTCCGCAATCTAGTCACATGTTATTTCGGTTACGTACGACAATCGACAGTCGAGCGATGTAGAGCAAATTTAACCATATGGGAAGGCAGTTATGAAGCAGGGACTAAAATTCAAGGGGAATGAGAGTGATTGCTCTTCTAAAGCTCCCCTTATAATGCTTTTGGGGGAGTGATTTATAGGGCCCCTAGTTAGGCTAGTTATCCCAATCTTACTAGTGAAGACCCAATTTAGCTCCTCTAAAATTCTCTTTGAGAGCATTGAGGAGAGCTATGGAGGGCTCCCCTGCGAATTTGTATCGGGGTACCAACCCCTGGAGTTGAAGTGCTCTCATTGAATGAAGTAAAATCATATGAACAAACTGAAAATTTGAGCAAAGTCAGACTACCTGTTCAAAAGTTACGAATTTTCACAGTCAAGAGATATGACGATCCCTGCCGCTGATGGGCATGGTCCGTGTGATCGGCAAGATCGTCGGAATCTGTGACGTCATGTCGGAAAACTCCTCATTCACTTTGTATACAAAATATCACATTCTCTTCATTTTTCGGAAAAGTCAACAAAATGATGGTTTGAGAAGAAGGATTTTGAACCTGTAATCAATTTTTAAAAATTCTATGTCCGTCATGACGTCACATATTTCATTGATGTTGTCGATCGGACTGACCCCCACCAATGGCAATAATCNGTGAAGACCCAATTTAGCTCCTCTAAAATTCTCTTTTAGAGCATTGAGGAGAGCTATGGAGGGCTCCCCTGCGAATTTGTATCGGGGTACCAACCCCTGGAGTTGAAGTGCTCTCATTGAATGAAGTAAAATCATATGAACAAACTGAAAATTTGAGCAAAGTCAGACTACCTGTTCAAAAGTTACGAATTTTCACAGTCAAGAGATATGACGATCCCTGCCGCTGATGGGCATGGTCCGTGTGATCGGCAAGATCGTCGGAATCTGTGACGTCATGTCGGAAAACTCCTCATTCACTTTGTATACAAAATATCACATTCTCTTCATTTTTCGGAAAAGTCAACAAAATGATGGTTTGAGAAGAAGGATTTTGAACCTGTAATCAATTTTTAAAAATTCTATGTCCGTCATGACGTCACATATTTCATTGATGTTGTCGATCGGACTGACCCCCACCAATGGCAATAATCTATATCTCTGTAAATTTGAAAATTCAACATTTTTGAACGTATTGTCGGATTTTGCTCAAATTTTCACAAATTGTTCATCTGATTGTTCTCCATTCAATGAGAACATTACAATCACTCAGGGAGCTGTCAATCCACGCTTTTCAAACAAGCTTTTTTCCACTTATCCCATCCAGTAAGCTGACATTCTGAAGGTATCATTTGCTATCCATCCCTAATTCTATTATTATTATTTCTATTATTTATTCAGAAATTCAAACCAAAACAATTACAGTATAAGTAAAAGAAAAAAAAGATACAAGAATTAGTGTTATGTCATGGGTTCTTAAACTGTACTATAAACTTCCAAATATTTATAAGCAGACAGAAAGCAAAATAAGTGTTGTTGCAATGAAGGTTTAATTTAGACTCTGAATTATGAATAGAACAAGTACAATAGCATTCATGATACAGTGAATAGCCTGATTTCCAAGCCCAATGCCCAGGCAAGATGCATTGGTGCTAAACCAATCTATTGTTAATGCTATTACATAAAGGGGTGTTAGAACTCCAATCCTGTTGCTATGTAAGGAGCATTTGAATAGACCTAATTACAATACAGTTGGTTGTTATGGGAACCTGCTTTCTAGACACAACAATTACATGTAGGCAAAAGAATGAATAATTAATACCTGCATTTGGTTTGAGAGGGCTGCCCGTGCGTGGAAAAGGAGAACTTATAAATCTCCATAACCCGCAGATTTTCCATCCCAACCCTCTCAAACCAGGGCGCTACAAACCCACTTGCCTGCATGCGCGGGGCAACCAAATGAAGCTGTTGGCAAGTAAATAAAATTGTCACTTGCCCGAAAGGCCAAGTAGCAGCTTTTTCTAGTATTCATCTAAATGTACAAATTGGCATAGGCCATCAATTTTGGGCAAATTAAATTTTGTTCGGGCAAGTGATTTGGAAACTTAGTTGCCCAACTGGGCAACTGTTGGAAAAAAATTCTTGTAGCACCGTGGGGAGGAAGGCAAGGTAACAAGAGAGGGAAAGGAAAGAGGAAAATTGTTCATTGTCCACAGTCCAGCTCCAATCTGAGTCCCCTATTCACACCACAATGATGAAAATAATATGAATGTAATAAAGATAATGACTTTCAGTATTTACTGACCACAAGACAACTGCACTGTACATTAGCATTTAAATTATTATCACCAAATCGTTGTTAGTAAGATATAAAAAAAAATAGAATGATTAAATATTTGCCATAAGGTATGTGACAAATCTTCTCTCTGGCTAATTCAAACTTTGCCTTTAATTATTCGAGTCTCCAATGACTCAAAAGTGTAATATTTTGTTATGTACAATGAATGATATGACTGTATGTGGTAAGGTTGTTTGTGAGGTTAAGATAGCTCATACATGATTTATTTTTGTAACATTACTTGTAATTGGTCTATTCTGGTTACCTTTTCTCTTCATGTAATTCTCGTATGCTATCTTTTCTGTCATTAATGAGTCAGTTATGTACATACATGTACTGTAGCACAAAAAAAAACACATCCTGAATTCTACTGATTTTATATCTCCTATGTTGTGCAGATGACTAAACTCTATATTTCCATGCAGTAGTTACATGCAGGATGTTACTTACTTGACAGGTACACAAAACCAGACCAATGTTTGTAAATAAAACATGATACATGTAATTGAAGAGAGTTGATCAGTTGTCTCACGATGTGCATTAGCAAACGTAGAACGTTAAAGTTTGCACATCGTGAGACAACTGATCAACTCTCTTCAATTATTCTTCACCACGATGAACCTCTTTCAAACCATGATACATGTATTTTGCATTATAGAAGAAGGAAACAAAATCCTTGACAGTTTTCTTATTTTTTATAAATATTATGAAAGGGAATGCCCGTTAGAGTATCTTCTAGAGTGTAGAGTAATTTCAATTTTTCTTTATGTCACAGATGATTTTTTTTGTACTTTAATCATCTTCACTGGAAAACAATGTTACAACCTTGTACCAAGAGGGGCCTGGCCGTGGTGAACGATAACACTTGCATGTGCTAAACATCGGCTAATGGTTGTGTAATGACACTAGATAATGATGATCATAAACATGTACTCTATCATCATTGACAGACAGCAGCATGGCTGTATGAATATATGAACATGCATGTAGCTATTTTGTTGCCCAACCTTTGTAGCTCTACTGTATGGAGTTGAATTGTTTGTAAACTTGTTTACTCCCGTGAAGTTATAGTCCATTGTGCAATGGAAGGCCAGCATACTTTATCATCTATTCACTCTCATTTGTGAAACAGGCAGTAGACCGCCATTGTGATTCACACTATTCCCAGGTTGTGTGTTGTTTGGAACCATTATATGAACAAAAATGACATTTGCAGTACCTTTTTCAATGGTTGAATGAATTTTTGTAGAATGATTGTAATAGCTTCTGGGCTTCTTTACCAGATATATGTCTCGATCTGTCTGTTGGTGTGCCCATCGAACTATCTACCCGTCTTAACTATCCAGGATCTATTTTCAAAAGTAATTAACTTATCTTGTATTCAGATTCTTTAAATGTGCAGTTTCTGGAGACAATAGTATTGCTTTAATTTTCATTAGAAATATAAACATTACAGGTGCTGTAGAGTGCAGGGATGACATTTTTATTATAAGCTTTGACATTGATTTGCACCAAAATATATCGTTTGATATGCCTATCCAGGGTTGTGTTTCATGAAGCTGTCCATAGATCTATGCATGACTCTACGAAAGATTGGTGACCCATTCTTACACTCAATGATAACCCATGATGCTGAATTGCACCAAGGAAAGGGTCACCAGTCTGTAGAGTCTTGGGTAGATCTTTCATGAAACACAACCCTGGTGGTTTTCAGACTTTTTATTTGATTCCCATTGGCATCCTTGAGGTGGAGGTCTCAAGTGAGACATGGTGCATAATATACAAGTTAACATATTGAAGTCTGGAGATAGATATGAGGACCCTACAGCACAAACAGGAATTGTTTACAAGTAAAGGCTTATTGATTATATTCTTAGCTTATATATTAAGAAGTAAATTACTCTGTAATCCCTCAGAAAGTAAAGAAATTCTGTCATAAATGAAGCCACCACCAGCCCTTTCAAAAGATATGGCACACACACATCCTTTATTTACACCAATCCTCCATTACTTTGTCTCTGCCTGTTGAATTAGATCATGTTGGTCAATTGAACAATACAATATTGATTTTTATTGGCTATTGGTGATCTACATGTAAATTCAATAAGTCTCTGTACTGAACATAAATAAAGGGAAAGAGTCTTGCATGCAAACCAGGGGCCATACTTGTGTGGTCATTCGTATATTGTGTTGGCCTATTGTGCTTCTGTATACCGTGTCCCGATATGTATGGTGACTTTTTTTTAAATTTACGAGGACACTTTCTACATTTTCCTCCTAACAAAGCCTTTATAATATCTTTAAAAGGGCTATTTTGGAGCTCATGAGGGCTATTTCTAAGGATTAGGGGGCTAATTGCCCTTTCCCCATTTTTTTACGCTGATTGTGGCCTACGTGTATCATGAACATGCATGTGTGAAACAAACTTTGTTTTTTAATTTCTTTTTTAAAATGTCTGTACATGAATGTCTGAGGTTAATTCCCTTTTCAACTCTTTTAAGAAAAAATGTCCTCTTCTGTAAAGAATGTTATAATTCATAGCCCATTTTGATGTTTTTTAAATCAAATATTATTTCAGACAATTTTACTTTATTAAATGACAACACATCAATGTCAGGGATGTCCTCTGATGGCTTAAATCTGCCTGTACGAATTCAAGTTTGAGACAATCATTCTGAAGAAAAAGAGTTTGTCATGAATTTAATTACCCCACATGTCTAAAATGTGAGGATTTTTATACAATCATTTGAATGCATTTAGATGTTCATCATCAGTTTGGAAGATTTAGGTTCACTTAAAATTCTGTTAAATGAAATGCAAGAAGAATAGATAAGCTGAATTGGATGTTGTTTTTTTACCTATGGTCTTATCTCTCCCATCAAACCTTACCCTCAAGAACCCAAGAAGCATTCTCTTTGAGATTAGTAGAGATGGTTAAATGTCATCTGTCACTCATGCTCAATGTACATTATACACTGCCCTTTACCGCAGGGGCTCTTATGATGAGGACTGAGAGTGGCATGTCGCTCATGTTAAACTTCTCAATTGAATGGTTATTATTACTGAAGAGACCAGTTTGACATTAAATTTGGTCTGATTTGGGGAGGAAGAATTGCAAGAATTGTACAACGGATATTTATTGCATTGTTATGTTTTATTGCTGATACACGATGAAAATAATGTTTAATTTTTAAAAATTTGTTTTAGATATGTCATGAAATTATATGAATAAACTCAAAGTGTTAAGGGGGTCAAGAAAGATATCGGCAATATTTTTGGAAAACAAAATTTCAAAAATTATATTTAGACACATAGGTTGGGGCATACCAGTGCATCAATTTTAGTAGGACTTGATGTGAACTTAAACTGTAGTGGTAGTTAGCAATAATAATTTGAATATTTATATCATTTGATTCAACACATAAAAAGTTGTTAACATTAGATAGAGACCACACAATAATGAGTATTCAATTAGACATGAATAAACTCAAGACTGCCTTTTTAATTGGGCATAGCCTATAGCAACCAAGGACAGTTCCTTTAGTTATATATAGAAAAGAGATCATCCTTGCACTAGATTCCCTAACCTTCCCAACTCTTGAACGTCATACAATAAATGTGCAAACAGCCATCTATTATTGATGCTAACGAGAACGTACCATTCACTAATTTGAGGTGCCCACCCAGCTTTACAGTGATCTCTGCCTGCTCAGAAGCATACCCAGCCCACGCACACTCCCCCATCTTCAAATAATACCAATGAAGTAGGGAGCAGAGAGGCATAGAGTACGCCCGCCCGACAGATCCAAAGACGTCCTCATTCATCGAGTGATGTTCACTGATTTTCCCCATCTCGTATATTAGATGCCCTTTCACCAGCGAATCCATTTGGGATTAACGATGAGTGCATTCGGTAAAAGTTGCCGGATATTGGCTGTCAATGGAAGAGAGATAAGTGGTATGAAAGGGGCTGAATTATGTGCCATTAATCTGTTGATTGGTGGCAGGGGGTGGTGTTTGTACACCCCACGTCATTGCTTAACCTCTGATTGAGCGCTATTTAGACTTTTTATTTGTATTCTCGGAAACGTGTTTGGAGTTTACGTGGGAGGAAGCCAATATATGCTTCCTATTCCTTTGAGCATTAGCACATTTATGTGATTCTATTATATATTACCCCTCAATGGTACCTTTGTGAAATCTTGTACAGTTTATGAATATGGAATTTACATTACATTGTAACATTTTCTGTAAATTACTAATAGTATCCTAAAATGGGGCAATAGGTGGGTTTACTAATGCAAATTTTATACATACTCCTTACAAAAAGGTTGTACTGGACAACCCTAAATCTTGCCTAAGGCTTGCCAGACATAACAACAAGTAATATTTGCAAACAGGATTCCAACTATCGTGGTCTTATTGTTATCAACAGATGTAAGGAATACTGTACCTCGTAACTATGTTCGTTAGCAGGAAACGCACATAAAATTCAATATTAGTATAAACAGGCACAAATCTAAGCTTGAGAAAGAATCCTTTCTAATGAGATGGATCACTCAATGGACCCTCTTTGGGGATATACCGTTTAATCAGTAGAAATATTTTAAATGTCTGGTTTATGGTTATCCTTTTCCTTTTATTATTTTTTACTTCATATTTCCAGGGAGGAAACAATGCTGGTCACACAGTTGTCGTTGGCGACAAGGAATACGACTTCCATCTTTTACCAAGCGGTATCATCCATCCATTTTGTACATCAGTCATAGGTAGGTCAAAATGAATAAAACAAGTTATGTTAATTATTTCTTCTTTTATTTTGTTTTCTACTTCTAAATTTTAACTGCTGAAATTTTTATTCAATTGTTCAAAATACTTATTTATGCAAATGTTGAAGTAATTGTTTTTGGTAAAAGTTCAAATTGAAATTAAAATTTAAAAGACAATATTTCACTGCACTTCTATTTACTCCAACATTGTAAAATTGATAACAGAAGTATTATTGCTGTGGTACAGTGAAAATTTAGTGAATATAGCACTCACAGAGTGACTAATGCAATGCATAAACTAATACCTGTATAATCATTTTGCTTCAGAGGTGAAAATGTAGAGAAGACCTAAGGGAATTGATTGGTCACACACTAGAAATTTTACGATAATTTTTTTAAAGTTCAATGTGTACCTCATTTAAACAACTTTCTTGAAATAGAAGTTACCTTTAATATTGGGATTTAGGGGACACTCTGTATATTTACTATATTGATTCATGTGATCGATAATTATGGTTACAGGTAATGGGTTGGTGGTCCACTTACCCGGGCTCTTTGAGGAAGCAGAGAAGGCGAAGCTGAAAGGTCTGAACGGCTGGAACGAAAGACTACGCATCTCAGATAGAGCTCATTTAGGTATGCAATGCAGACATATGATGTTCATTATTGGACCAATTAAAATTCTAAATTGGCAGTCTTTTTGTTGTGAACACAATCTATATGATTTCATAAAAACAATCATTTTCATGTTTCAGATTTAGTCTGCTGCATTCACCCAAACTGAAAATCCCACAAGTACCAGTAGATCAATAGCAAAACTTTACCACAACCTCAAAACATATGGAAAATAAAATATTGTCTGACAATAAAAGGAAATAATGATTTTTTTATAAAATCTTGCTTTAAGAGTTTATGAATGGGTTTCATTCCATCATATCAGACCCATTATGAACTTGGAATGAACAATCCACATGAAAACTAAAAAATCTCCAGGAATTTCCAATTCATCAGGTAATATGCATTTCTAAATCATACATTTCCAAACATTGTAGAAACAACAAAGTCCTCATTTTGAAACAACTTTATAGATGACACTCTCCAGCAAATGTCCGATTGCTGGCAATATTAAATGATTGGTTCAATGTTATTGGGAAAGTCAATTTTCAAGAAAATTTTTACTATTTCAGGAAAGTTTTCTTTTTAATTTGTCTGTTTTATCGAAAGAATCATATAAAAAAACAGTTATTACAAAACATTCATGCCCCCCCCCCCTTCTCCAAAAAAACAACAACAAAATAATAAAAGGTGTGACAAAGATATACATATCAATTATATTTTACAAGGAAAAGTCCAGGGAAATTATGCAAAAATATGAGCTGGCAGCTTCAATGAAAAATCAATCACTGCATTTCTCTGGATTTTTTTTTTGCCTTGCATTTCAGGAAAGTTTTCCATGGCCAGACATATTTGTGTTGTAAAATAGAGATTTACTCTACCAGTTTATGACTTTGTTACAGAATTGGACCTTGATTTTTTATTTTGCAGTATTTGACCTTCATCAACAAGTTNGTTAGGCATAATGCATGAACTAGTTCTTTGATTGTTGTCTATTTGATAATAGTTCGTTTCCTAAATTGAATTGAAAGAGTTAATCTTGCCATTAGATTTTTGTGCTATCTACCTTTATGTATGAATAATGTTTAGGTGCTATTTATCCTTCTTCGTTCTTCTTTTCTTTCTTTAATATGTTGTAGATCATATGTAACCGTAGTTGTAGTACGTAACGGTATTCTAAGTATATTCATTTGTAGAGTTTACCGTGTCTCTTATTGGTAACTTGTTCTTCTCATTTTGTTTGATGTTTGTTTGTTGTTTTTGTGTTCTTTGTATTTTTTTTTTTTTTTAAATGATATGGACCTCTGCTGATGCAGCTGTGTCTGGAATAAAGTCTTGAATTGAATTGAATTGAAAAATCCTAAGGTTGCCCTTGAAGGAAGACATTACTGTTGACTCTGTGCAAGGGCATTTTACAGAGTTGTTCCTGAGTGAGCAAATGCACATTCCCCCAAGATCTCTTCGAAATCTGGAAATTTACAGAAATGAAGGATGCAGGCTACGTACATTACACTGAAGGATGGTTGCTAGATATCGCTTATATACATGTGACATACATAAGTTAGTGAATTTTTGCTTATTGCTCAAAGAGGAATAGTTGTATGGGACAATGCAAAAGTCTTGCATGAAAACTGTACATAAAATCTATATGATTTCATAAAATAAAACTTCATTTGTGAAATTTAATTTCTTGCATTCACTAAAACTGAAAATCCCACTAGTACCAGGAGATCATAATATCAAAATTTTACCACAACCTCAAAATGTATGGAAAAGAAAATATGGTCGGACAATAAAATTATATAATTTTACAAAATCATGCTTTAAGAATTTATGACTGTTTTATTGTTCCTCCATATAAGACTCATTATGCAGTTGAATCAATGATTAACATGAAAATAATCTTGAGGAATTTCCAATTTCATCATGAAATGTATGCATTCCAAATACTGTAGAAACAACAATTGATTGATTGGTTGATTGAATAAAACATTTATTTCCTTAAAAAAAAGTACTAAAAATAAGAAAATACAATATAACATAGTAAAAAAAAAGAAAAAAAATAAGGAGGCAAAGACCCTGAAAGCATTGTTTTGAAACAATTTGAAATAAATGCAAAGATGGCAATTTTTAGCAAATGTCTTAATTGTTGAAAATCGTAATCAGATGATTTTGTCAAAATTATATGGAAAGTCATTTTCCAAGAACAATTGTGCCATTTCAGGAAGTTTGCCACGGCCGGACATATTTGTATTGTAAAATAGAGATTTACTCTTCCAAAATCACCTCTAAGTGTATGACTTTGTTACAGAATTGGACCTTGATTTTTTATTTTGCAGTATTTGACCTTCATCAACAAGTCGATGGCTTACAAGAGCAGGAGAAGAAGAAGAACAAGTCGAGGTAAAGAATTTATCTTCATTTTTATCTTACAGTACTTTAGATCTATTGAGTTTAAATTAAAATTATTTGTGTGAGCTGCGATTACAGGCAAGTTGTTAAACGTCATGCCGTGGCGAGTTGAAGTAAGTCGGACAGCTGCCTGAAGAGTTATCGTAAGGTCCTTAATTTGTGAGTACTCATGACAACACTAAATGACATTGCATCCTCCATGTGAAAATAGATTTCAGAAGTTTTGTTTCAAATTTTTGTTAAGAAATTAATATCCACCTCATTTTTAGGGTTTATTATTCTCACGATGTAAAGATAGACTTATCCCAACAATAAGGCAATCAACAAATGCAAATTTTATGTGTGTTCTTTACACAAAGGTTGTTCTTGACATCTTGAAAGCTTGCCAGAAGCTTGTCCGACTTAGCAACAAGTAATATATTGAAACTGGATTCTGAGTATTATACTTCAATTATTACTATAAACTGGATTAGAAATACCCATAACTAATTTCATTAGCAAGAAATATGCATATATTTGAATCTATTAGTAAACCTGCCTATTTTCTCAGTCACAGACTCTAAACTTGATTCAGTTAGAAGTAGATTGTAAACACTGGAGTGATCGTATGCATTAGTGATCAAAACATTATCAAGTTTCTCTAGACTAGCGAAAGGTCACTCCACACAGATCTTATTGACTCAATCAATGGAGTAGTCTCACAAACATACAGTGGNTCAAAACATTATCAAGTTTCTCTAGACTAGCGAAAGGTCACTCCACACAGATCTTATTGACTCAATCAATGGAGTAGTCTCACAAACATACAGTGGGGGCATCAACACTGTCCCAAGTTTTAGAATTAGCGCTCTACTTCCAATCTGATCTGATAGAATAACCAAATCAGACCTAACTCTAGATTTGTAGTGTAGATGCAATTAGCGAGCTATTTTAGGAGAAAAAGCTTAATATTTGGAACCCTAAGATATTTAAAGTTTATATAATCATGTACATGTAGTTACAATATTTCAAGAATTACCATGCTAATTCACGCTCTGCAGACCTTACTATGGTTTTCTTAACTTGTTTTGTGGCCGAAGTCTGCCATAGAGCACAAACACGTTTATTTCTTCCAATCCTGAGATAAATCAGGAAGAGGGCTGATTGGACGAGAATCGGGAGATTCAGAAATTTTGGGATAGTGCAGTGCTACTTAATGAAGCTTAAATACCAAATATATCATCACCACCAATGTGTTAACAACATACTACTACTGGTTAGTCTCCTATGCAAGCCCTCTGCTCATGAAAAAAAAAAAAAAAAAATATTCTAACTTGTGGTTTTGGAGATAATTTTTTCATTGAGTAGGAGGTCTATTTTCCATCTTATTGCATAATAACTTTAGCAAATGAGCTTTAGAAAGATTAGAGTTGTATGAGACAAATTATTTTAGATTCTTTGAATATTATTTCAATTATATTTGATTGTATTAAAGTTTTTTTTTCAGAGGAAATGGATGGCTTGTCCACTAAAAATGAGTATGTAAGACAACAGTCTACATTTCATTCTTTGACAACTTTTATTGAAGCCTTTGATATAGCCTAAGCCTTGTTAGTATTAGTATCAGTAGAATGCAGTGCACATGTGTATCACACCTGAGCAGACGGGACTAATGATTTTGGACAAAGTAAACAACTTCATTCAGGCATTCACAATAGCTTGATACACACAAAAAAAGTACCCTCACTATTCATTGTACGCCTGTTTGACATATATTTCAGCAGAATAAAAGGGATGTGATTTTTGTTTGTGTGTATCTAGCTTTTGCAAATGCTTCGATGAAATTGCTTACTTTGTCCAAATCCTTGTCCATTTTGCTCACTGTGTTAGTCTCCATAGTCTTTATCGTTCAAACCCTGATACCATCTGCTTTCAGAGTATTCTTTCAAAGTATTTTGCCTGTAATCTAGCCGCTACCAGCTGGTTTGNGGAAAGGTCACTCCACACAGATCTTATTGACTCAATCAATGGAGTAGTCTCACAAACATACAGTGGAGGTGTTAATACTGTCCCAAGTTTTGGAATTAGCGTGCTACTTCCAATCGAATATAATGAATAGCCATGTTTGATTTGATTTTTAGTGCAGACCCAATGAGCGAGCTACATGTATTTGACTGGAAAAATATTGATGATAAAAATTCCAAGACATTTAATTTTTGTAAGTAGGCAGTATTTCAGGAATTAGTCCATCAATTCACACTCTGCAGACCTTGCTCTAGTTTTCTCTACGAGGTGTATGGTGGCAGTCTGCCATAGAGCATGAATGCATTCGTTTTCTTTCAAATAATATATGTGTTATTTATATAGCGCTTTACCAGTTCCTATTAAAACTGACCAAAGAGCTCAACATTATTATTACCCAGTCATTGGACTCATGGCAAGTCCTTGGTTAGGCGTGCACTGCTAAACCAACCACAAGATGGTTGTTTCCACCTGGGTGAGAGTGTATAAATTTCTTGCCAAAGGAAATTGGTGCCGACGAGAATCGAATCAGGGACCCTGTGATTGAAGTACATCCAAGGACATAACCACTAGACCACGACACCTCCACCTCCACTTCTAATCTTGAGATAAATCACGAAGAGGGCTGATCTGACAAGAATCGTGAGATTCAGCAAACTTAGGATAGTGCAGTGCTATACCTAATGAAGCTTGAATACCAAGTATATCATCACCACCAATGTGTTAACAACATACTACTACTGGTTAGTCTCCTATGCAAACTCTCTGCTCATGAATAATCATGGCAGCCCACAAACAAATATCCTTAAGTATGGTTTTGGAGATACCTTTTTCATCGAGTAGGAAGTCTATTTTTCATCTTATTTTATTTTGGATTTTTAATATTATATGAATTTTATTTGAATTTAAAGACCAGAGCTTGAGGAAAGTCAACCAGGCTTCAATCGAGGGCTTGATATACATGTAGCATAAATACAGATAACTGAATGTCAAATTCTCTCTCGTTACCATAATAAAAAGCACAAAACATTATTTGTCCGCCCCCTCCCAATGCAGGGGGTGGAAATGTGATCAGAATGGTGATGACGACATGCTGTGTGCGTTGCCTCGTTTCACTTCATTGATTTACTTAGTTTACTTATGTACCTAACAAAAATAGATCTTACATCGATGCATAAAATCGCCTATAAGTTATCAAGAACATGCATAGCTTAACACAGCAGTAATGCGTGTGCACCCCTTTGTGGGCCGTTGGAGACAATATTGAATAAATTCTATCTATCAACATGCATACAGTTAGAAATTATCTATGATGTGCTTAGATAACTAATGAAAGATAGACCTGGGAATAGTTTCATGCACATCTTATCAATCATATTACATAAATCGGGCCGAAAACACCTAATAGTGCGATCACTTTTCAACAGAATTTGCCGGTATCGCTAATTTATTAACCAATCAGCACTTCCATTGTTCATTGAATCTGCGCCTCCTAGGAATTTCTATTCATCCCCCACTTGTCATGCTTGTACGCGCTATCCATCACGATCGCTTCATTATTTACTTTACATTCTTGACAGATTATCTTGCTCTGTCATTTCTACCCTGAATAAATTACGACGGCTCGTTTCAAGAGTGAATATCAAATTTACAATTTAAATCACGTTTTAAGGAATTTTATTTGACGGAGTAACATAAATGTTAATTATACCAACTCTTTAACTATCTGAGCTCATCCTTGTTCAATTTTCAGACACATACGAGCTTTATAATTTTTGTGTTCTTGGCGATGTTGTGTATCAATGTAGGGAATATTTTCGTCATATATAAGTAAACTGTGTAAATCACTGAAGTGAATCAAGACAGCGGCACACAGCATGTCGTCATCAAGTTTTTCCTCCCCCGCAAAAATATTGATCCCGGCCGTGCTTGGGAGGGGGTGGACAACAAGTTTTAACATAAATTTGTGCAATAGCGAAGTGGAATCTAATTTTCAATCATCTGTATCTGTATTTTCTGTCAACTTAGTTCTCGATTGAGGCATAATGTAGGCATGTGCGAATTCGGTCAAGCTTTTCCTGGTATCGCATTGCAATTAGCAATGCACTTTAGCAGGATTGCTATACAAAATATATTTTGTGTAGCAACTTTTTCACATAGAACTGTATAGTAAAGAATTGAAAAAGCTTCTTCAATGTCTAAAACTGCTAATCAAATGTGAAAAGGGAAATTATTCCCTGTAAGTTCATTTTTTTTCAAAGAGGATAGATGGCTTGTCCATTAAAAATGATCAAGTAAGACAATAGTCTACATTTCATTCTTTGTCAACCTTTATTAAAGCCTTTGATATAGTCTAACCTTGTTAGTATTAGTATCAGTAGAATGCAATGCACGTGTTTATCACACCTGAGCAGACTGTACTAATGATTTTGGACAAAGTAAACAACTTCATTCAGGCATTCACAATAGCTTGATACACACACAAGAAAGTACCCTCACTATTCATTGTCCGCCTGTTTGACATATATTTCAGCAGAATAAAAGGGATGTGATTTTCGTTTGTGTGTATCTAGCTATTGCGAGTGCTTGAATGAAGTTGCTTACTTTGTCCAAATCCTTTGTCCCTTCTGCTCACAGTGTCAGTCTCCATAGTCTTTATCGTTCAGACCCTGATACCATGTGCTTTCAAAGTATTTTGCCTGTAATCTAGCCGCTACCAGCTGGTTTGGGATGAGTGCAATCTATCACGCCTGTTCTCTTCATTTAATTATTGATTTATGAATGGGAATATGACGTCAGTCGGTTACGTCTGATGGCTGCCGGTGCTTATCTCCTATATGATATGGAATTTGCGTTGATAATTGATGTGATAAGTTGCTTGAATTAACAAGCAGTCCATTTTACACATGGACAATCAACCAGTGCTGAATTGGGTGTATGTGGACATTATGAGGTTGGAAGGGGGGGGGGGGGGTTGAACAAAATGGAATATATATTCAAGCTTCCAGGAAATTTGTGGTATATATTTTTTAAGGATTTCATATTGGTCACCTTAGGATATTCAGATTTTTCTCTTTTTTTTAATGAACAATGAATAGTTTTTTTTTTATAATCAGGCAATAGATCAGCTAAAGTATACACCTCCTTCTTTCCTTTATAGATATATCTACTTGTAATAAAGATATGTCAAATGTTCTATTATATTTATAATAGAAATTAAAATGTGAAACAGCTGAACTAAAAATTTCTGACAATAAGCATAGCCCGTGTTATAGTTAATTGTACTTTCTATTATGAGAAAATATGTATTTCGGCTTTTTGGTGATTCTTGCGTCATATATTTCCAGAACGATTGGCACCTCTGTATGGTAATGATTATTCGCCAAGTTGAAAATGATAATTTGCATTCAATGCAAAAGGTACAAGTTAATGATGTGTACCGAATGATTCCAGAGGTTACATGTATGTGTTTAAATAAAAAAAAATATGAGCAAAGAAAGATGATTAAATAAATGATAAGTGGATGGTCTTCAGATTGCATATTATTTAATGATGAAATACCATACGGTATTTGCAGTTTTCCTTTTACAGGAAAAGTAACTGTTTAACCAGTCTTTGCGCTTGATTACATTAAAAAAAAAAAAATTAAATTTTGAATATATTTTTCACCAGTATTGTACACTTCTTAGTTATTCAATTTAAACAATTCAATTTCATTAGGCAGATTAACTCTGGACTATCTTTAATCATAGACATCAATAATATCCCTACAATATATAAATCAACTGTTGCTGCATGCATTAGTCCTACACATGTACCAGTGGCCTTTCATATCCAGTCTAATCAAATAAAGAAACCATGATGTCTTTTGCAGATGGCTTTAAACCAGTTACCTTTCATCAAAGGTTGAATACGTGTCTCGGATAAAAGCAATGAGTGCAACAAGTCAAAATGGACAAAAAGCAATATCTGGTTGCTTAGCAGCCAAAGTTGTAATAAGCGAGCTATATGTGCATTGTCATATTTTTGTAAGGAGTTTTCATATGAGAGTAGTTAAGGATCAATAGCAACGATGCTCTGGGATATTAATATCACAGAATCGGATGACACCCCAGATATATGCAACCTCATTTTGAGTAATAAAGCAGGTGTATTTTGGATATAAAATCAATGTTTAACCATGTACAATGGAGTGTCGTGTCAAGTGACTTGGATGGAGCGATCGATTAAGAAAGCTACATGTAGTAATTAACCATTGATGCAATAGCCTAAATTTACTTGAACTCCGGTTTCAGCCTGACCAGCCCATTTCTTGTTTATCTCGTGCTTCAGCTCAAGTTAATCACTACATGTCTCGTCCTCGGCATTTTAATTTGAGATATTAATGTATTAAAACCCTGTCTGCATCATCCCAACTCAGGGTTATTAGAATGGGCATGACCATGGGAAAACAAATACTCTTGCTCATTTTATTTTGCTTGTAAATGTCCTGATGCGAAAATTAGCCTAAGCAAAACAAAATTATAGAAATTAAAATCTGTCTTCACTATGGATGAGTTATTAGCTCATGATTTGCCTAAACCCTTAGATATCTGGACTTTTGAGGGGAAAAAAATCAGTGAAATGACTCTCTAATTGTGAGTAGGGTAATTGCATCTGCACTGCAAATCAGCTTGAGCTAGTTCTGATCAGGCTAGTTTGCCTGGATCAGAATTAGTGCGGTAATTCAAAAGATTGGGATAGTGCAGACAGCTTTTAAGGGGATCATGTTTTTTTTTTTATTGCCATAGATCTTTTATGTGTATTCTTTGGTTGATCTTCATGTAACTGTCTCTATTTTAATGCATTATTATATTTTAAGTGCCTGCATTGTTTGTCTGCCTGTATCTATGTATTATGATACATTACTTGCTAATGGGACTGTCATATATTCATTTCAAGACTCGAACTCTCCTGCTTTCGGCGAGAGATCTCCCGCTTCAAGTCCTTTTTTTTTCTTTCCT
>BQKZ01001193.1:10123-24387 GCA_036244855.1 Temnopleurus reevesii | reverse complement strand
TTTTTTCAGAAAAGTGGACAAAATTTTCCCTTTTCTCGTCAGTATTATAGGTGTTGGATGATTCTTCAAGTATTGTTGGAAGAATAATGTTGAATAGTTATGGTATATTCAATCAAATTCCATAATTATAAAAAATCATGTACAAAATAAATGGAGAGTTGTCCGCATATCATCATAGATTTGTTAAGCGTTGCCAATTCAAGGATCCCCATGACATGGGATAATTGAAACTTTGAAAATTCGTAACTTTTGTACGGACTGTCCAATTAAGCTCAAATTTTCAGTTTGATCATCATATTTTTCTTCATCGACTGATAGCAAATTAATTCCAGGGTTTCATTCCACTTTAAGTCATTGAATTACTATGTGAATCCCACCACACATCTGGCAAGTAGCTTGCAATGGAGTGAGCTTAGTTGTAACATCATGAGGCTGGTGAGATTGCAAGTCACTCACAGTTGGAAACAAATTGCGAGGCCAATCATGAGGTTTTGATATGTTGAACCATAACAATTGTGTCATAAGCTCACGTCCAGTCAGACAAGCACATGTATTATGTTGTCACAATAATAGAGAAATATAATTCAGGTGTCTCATTGACATTTTCATGCATATTTCACTTCTGTGCAGCTAAAAAGTGATTGCACAAAACTAACCATCATCACATAGATGTCAATTAGGCTTAGGAGTATCTACGTGTATTCCCTTTTGTTGCGGAAAAATTCTTGCTCTATTAGGCCTTATATTTTTATATTTTGTAAAAAAAATCTTATATCAAGGATAGTTTCCAAAGTGCCATATCAGTGCTATATTAACTAGGCTTTAGCCAAGTTACTATTGTAATACATTTGAAATAAATACATTTTTCCTCTTATCATGGTAGGACCTTGGTGATCTCCTGCAGAGCACAGGTCAAGAGTTTGGTGTCACGACGAAGAGAAGACGACGATGTGGATGGTTGGACGTTGTTCTGCTCAAGTATGTCCACATGATCAATGGCTTCAGTGCGTAAGTACCCAAAAACAACATTTTTGCTGATTCCTGCCTCTTGTTGAAAGTCTGCCTCCTCTTAAAGCTTGTTCATGTATCATGAGCTTACAAGTGTGAGAATTGGCTCAACTCAAAGCAATCAAATTTTCACTGCGAAACTTGTCTGTCACAGCCATCTAAGGGGAAACAGGAAAAAAAGCCAGGAAAGTTGCAATTGATCTGAATGCGCCAATTAAAATAATTGTTTCAGGCCCGACTTGTTAGAAGTGCATATCATGCGTAAATGAAAATGCGCGTAACAATTGCAACTTTTGAACAACTGTTTCACATGTATTTATATTCATCATGATGGAAGCAATTTATGTGGCTGGTATATACCAGTGGTCATTACAAACAGATAGCTGCTACGATTGGTTTAATAGTAATAGGAAAAGTGTGCAAGTTCCAACATTTTCATTCTCTTGAAATTGTTAGCCATTTGTCTTATACTTGCTCAGAAAATAATCTGTGGTTATTATTCTGTGGTTAATACTCTTGTGTTTTTATTCTAGACAAAAAACAATGGTGAGGGAGTCACAATGCATTGTTTAAAAATTCCATGTATGTAAGTGTTATAAAGTGAAACTCTAGGGGATTTAGACCACAAAAAATACTGTGCTATTGCAAGAATGTTATTATATTGTGTTACAATAAAATATACAGAGCTGAAACCAGAAAATGGAATTTTGTGACAGCAGATCTATTTACATCAAGTATCCACTGTCTTCGGAATTGAATTAATGATCTGATATTTTCCTTGATCCTCAACAGAATTGCATTGACAAAGCTTGATATTCTGGACATCTTTGATGAGATCAAGATCGGAGTGAAGTACTTGCTGAATGGAGAACCTCTTTCTTCATTCCCAGGTGAATTTTTCTTCTCTAATTTCATTTATTATTTTTATATCATTTACCATTCATGTCCTAAAATTTGACTTGTCATTCAAAAGCACAGTTAGCAGAAGGAATAAAGAACTTGGACTAAGTAAACAACTTTAATTGAAACATTTGTAATAGCTAGAGGCACACAAAAGAAGTGGCTTTCCATCTTATCTGTGGAGGAAATTCTGAAGAAATGTTGGGTGAATGATAAGGGGAAACTATCTTCTTTTGTGTGTATCTAGCCATATTGCAAACTTGAATGGAGTTGTTTTGTTTTTTTCTCCCAGCCCTTGTTCCTTCTGATCACAGCGAAGGCTTTTCCATTGCATTTGCATTCTTTGTATTATGGTGTATGTGAACATAAGTTACCATCAATTAATCTGCATTATTAACATTTTGAAGAAGTCTGACTTAAAAAGAGAATGAATAGAGATATATTATTCACAGCTACACAAATTCTTCGCTGTTCCTATTGTGCATGACACTTTGATATCTTTGATCTTTGATATCTTGTATTTCATTTTATGTTCTTTGATATTGATATTTGGTGATGATAAAAAAGGTGGGAGAAAGCAGTCAGAATAGAAAGGGGTTTATAATGAGGCCATTCATGGAGATATCAAGAGGTTAGGGATTATACATATCTTGATGAAACTATAGTAGCATAATAAAGGTTGAAGCATACCATTACTATTGAATTTAGTACCAAGAGATCTTGTATTTCCTCCTCCCACATTTTTATGAACATCATTTGAACATTTTATTGGCTCATATTATTTTTATGGGCTTCATTTTATTAGGTTGATTTTTTTAATTGAGAAGATTGATGACACAGAATTATAGAAGTTCATTGAATGTGAATTCTTTTCATTTTCATAGCTCGGCAAGATGTGCTAAAGGAGGTAGAGGTTGAATATGTCACAATGCCCGGATGGAAGACTAGTATTGCTAATGCAAGGAAGTTTGAAGAGCTTCCGATCAACGCTCAAAACTACGTACGCAAGGCTGAGGAGCTCATTGGCATCCCAAGTAAGTATTGAATTTTGTTTTATATCAGGGTAGGAATTGATAATTGTTGTTTTTTAGTTTTTTATTTTTTTTTATTTTGCATTGGGTAACCACAGGGTTCTTGGGGGGGGGGGGGCGCTATTTTACACAACAATTCGCACAAAAAAAATACTTCTATTTATAGGAATGCATTGTCACCTTAACCTCTTCATTACAATTACCACCTGAATGAATGATTCTTTGTATGTTTTAATTCTTTCAACTGATTAAGTAGAGTGATGTACATGGGATGATTGCTCGGTAAAAGAGAGAGAGAGAGGGGGGGGGGGGGGGGTGGAACAGACAGATATAGAGAGAGGAGACAAATGAAGAAAGAAAGAAAGAATAACATATTCTTAGTATATAAGCCAACCTTTCAAAGCCCTATCTATTCTGACATGTAACAAAGCATTTCTCCTTTTATAATCCATTCTATTTGTTTCTTTCTTTCCATATCACAGTTAAGTGGATAGGAGTTGGGAAGAGCAGAGATTCGATAATCAAGGTCTTCTAAAGCGAAATGTGCTCATCTATGTTTTGCATTGCTTGAGAACCATGAGGAAGGCTGCCAATTTGAGGAGCAGTCATGCACTAACATAAACAGCCAACATATAGATAGGCGGGTTTACTTTTATGCAAATTTTATGCATTTTTAATACACAAAAGGTTGTTCTAATTAATTAAAAGTTTGCCTGAGGCTTGCATGACATAGCAACAAGTAATATATGCAAATTATATTCCATGCATCGTAGTTCATTTATTACAAACCGGTTTAAAGAATACCTCATAACGACAGTAGATGACAAGAAACGTGCATACATTTGAATATATTTAAAACCAGTCTATTGAGTTTATTTTGGGATCCCTATGTGCAGAAGTTCCAAAGGGACATGCTCAGCTGGCACCAAATACTTTCAGCTTAACACTTCAGACAACCGCATATGAAAGCATCAGCCAAGCATCTCCTAGATATTTCTGCACATATGGATTTTAGAATTGATTCAATTTACACTTGGCATATGTTGGCTATTTATGCTATGAAATCAAGACTGCTCTTTAGGAATGTACCTGCATTGCCTCTGACGTCCTAAGTCTCAGCAACATTTTTCTGTATTTTCAGTTATAATTATAATACACAATAAATTGGTCCTTACAAATCTTTGTTATCATTCAAACACAGGTATCATCTAGGTATCATCTCAAACCATATACTAAAGAGTATGAACATAAAGTAGCACTCTGTGTATAGTTTAATTTGGATGATAAGAATAAATATGTATACTAAATCTCTGCTGAAGAAAAAATAATTAGAAGAAATCCTCAGAAACATTATGTCTGTATATATTATTTTAATGAATTTTTTAAACAAGAGACTAGAAGTGATTTAATTTGGCATAATACCCGAGAACGACATCTTTTATTTTCTCCCTTTATTTTGGTGGAGACGGTACCTTTTATGAATTTTAGATGAAGTAACGTCGCCGTTTGCTGGTCGTATATTCCAGCCTATATGTTGCAATTGAATCAGGTTCATGAATAGCTTGGTTCTTTTATGATGACTTTCCATTCTTCTCATGTTCTACCCCCACAATGCTACCTCTAAGAATTCAATGTATCGTTACATATTATTTGTGTCATGTAATTCATTGTAAGCGGTGTGGGCCATTTTAGGAAAAGCACAAATGTAAGAAATATATTATTCTGTTCTTTTGGTTCAAGTCTACCCTATTGTCACGGTATTTTCAAACAATACCATTTTTGTATTGTTGTGTGCTTAAGCCTGTATTCATATGTTCAAGTCAATAAACGTAGTACTGGATTCTGAATGCCTTTGAAGTTGGATAAATTTTATGAGATTGTTTTTCTTTTTTTTCCTATTTTTTTTTTGTTCCATTTTGATGCTCATTAGTATACTACATTTTGTCCTTAGACAGTCAAACCTGTCTATAGTGGCCACCCAACGGAAACATGAAAAGTGGCCACTGTAGACAGGTGACCTCTAAGGTAATATTTCACTTATTTTGATCTATAGGGATCCAATTAAGGTGATCACTATGGGCAGGTGGTCGCTAAGACAGGTTCGACTGTAGAATCAAGGGCGCTAATGCACTTTCGTATCCAGCCTTGGACAGCCGCCAGTGTACAAATGTAGAACGAGGTATCTCCATAATGCGTTAGCACCGAATCAAGCACACAATTAAACTTTTGAGTTTGTATTCATAATATTATTTTGAGTGCTTCTTGTACAACTAGCATTTTGCTTTATTTATTTAGTTCAGGTCTAGTTTTTTTTTATTACTACTAGAGGTTGCTGTTTAAAAGTTTGTATTATTTTTCCCTGAAATTACTTTTGTATCCTTAATATTATGTTAATTTAAGTATGGTTTATTTTATTTTGCCTTCTGTTGTCACTAACATCAATTATTCAACATATTTCGTACCAAAGGAGAATTTTAAACAGTAGAAATTTAGGTTGAATAATTTAAAATGAGATTAAAAGGTAGAAATGGAATTAGAATAGAGAAAACAACAAAAAGGGAACTCTATATCTAAATCAATGACCAGATTTAAGACTATTGCTATAATTGAAACAAAGTATAGGCAATTTTACAAGGATGAAATGTCCAAACCTTCTCTTTGGGTGTAGACAAATTTGAGTTTATCAGAAAGTCAGAGCAAAATGCTTTAAATGTTGTATCATAGCATATTCTTTTTCCTGATTTTTTTAATCAACTGTATGAAATCACTAAATGTGTATATATAATGTCAAACAAAAGTGTATAAAAGATTTTAAGAAAATCTGTGATATTTTTAGAATGACATAAAAATTTCTTTCTGAGGTGATGGGTTATACACACGTAACATTCACAAATATATATCTTGATATGTTTTATGAAATTCCAATTGTAAGTTATTAAGCTATTTTTGTTCATAAAATTGTTCATATAAAGAGGTTGTTCCCTGACACAAATTTTTCTGAATTATTTAAAGATATTGAAAATTATTTGATTGGGTTTTATGTCATAAATTGAATTCACGTTGGCATGGAAGGAAGTTTGAAGGGGGAAATACAGGTTGTCATCTTTAAAGACATGCTTAGATTATTGTTATTATTAATGCAGTTATTTTTGTTCGATTGAAACAAAAGACGTGAAATTCCAATTAGCAGAAATTTGCTTTATCTACACGACTCATAACAAATTTAGGGATCACTTCACTATGGGTTCACAGACTTTTCAGGATGTGTAATTGAACAAGAGAAATAATTTAACAACCTAAATCACTCATGCCTGAAAATGATTGCATTATGTTTGTAACATGCAATAGAGATGTATTTGGATATTCCCTTAAAAAAATAGAACCTCAAATGAAGTCGATATTAACTTTAATCGCTGATCCCTAACTTTTTGTCTTTTGTTTGTATTGTATATCTGCATACATTTTTGTGCTACTTCAATTATTGTGACCGATGTTTATTTAGGTATAAGTATTCAAGCGATACACCATAAATCATTAGAAGAAGTGACTCTGTACAATACCTTTGGCTTGAACAACACAAAGTGTTGGATTGTTATGTAAATGCTTTTATTGGAAAAAGCTAGATTTATTCCTTTAGTGTTGTTTAAAGATGAAAATTTTACATATTAGTAACTGGTTTCAATGAATTGGCTCTACAATTGAATGTGCAGTCCCATGCACAGTGGGTGTACAATATTTTGATCAATAAAGCAAAATAGTAGAAAATTACTTGATTATTTTTACCTTACTAGTTTCAACAAGAAATCTGCTCTTGTAAATGTAAATGTTGTGTACAGTAACAGAAACAAAGCACATAGACTGAAAAATTTGTGAGATTGGAAAATACACGCCAGAAATCACACTAACGATACTTACTTATGTTATGAAAGGAACATTTTTGTGTCTTCCTTCGTTAAATTTTATTGTCTCTGATTGGGTGTGTGATTTTTAAAATGTGTATGACTAAGAAGTATATATATATATATTTGTGTGTCTACAAGGCAAACATGAATTGAGGCAGGATCTCTTGCTCTCCATGTAATTGATCATTAGTTTGTATGTAAAGCTAAACTTTTTCTGCTAATTTGAACTGTTTCAAATAAAATTAAGGGATGTGGTGAAGAAAATTATCCATGTTGTATGTGTCTCATTCATTGTAAGTAGAGTGAAACTCATCACAATGTGATGTCGTCTGCCATTATTTATTTCTGTGATAAAAATCGCAACTTCTTGTTTCTGTTTTTTTCTTAATTTTTCCAATTCCACTCAATGCATTTTGTTTGTTAAATGAGCAGTGGTGAATGTCTGGACAACTGTTCAACGAAATTCCTTGAAAGTTACTGTAATTTCATTGTGAGTTGTTTGGACAAAGGAAACAACTATTCAAGACTTCACGTTAGCCTTGAAATGATAAAATAATTACACATATAATTTAGCTTCCCTGATATTCAGTAGGCAGATGTAACACCAGTTTTACAATTTTTTGCATGGTACAAGAATAAATGAAAGTTTGGGGGTTTTTTCCTCAAACTATTGTGCAGGCTTTAATATAAGTCTTTTATTTCGGACAATTTCTTGGCATTTCAAGAAAATGAAATGGAATTTACAGAAAAAATTAGTCTCACCTTGGGAGTCTGCTATATCTTTTGATAGAACTCCTTTGGGTTATTTTCCTCCCCTCCCACTACCCCCTCCTCCCTTTTTATCTTCCCCTCCCCCTTTCTCTCCCTCTGCCTCTTTCTCTCCCTCTGCTCCTTTCTCTCCCTCTCCTCATTTCTCTCTCCACCTCTAACTCTTCCCCCCCCATCTCCGCAATTTGCCAGGCTTGTCTCTTGGTCATCTTGTTCTATCCTCACAATTCTCTTCCATATACAAATAACTTGGCCTAGAAATTGGTTCACTTGGGAGAGATTCGACGTAAAATGTGAATAAAATAGGATTTATAGGATTTGTTCAAAAGAATCACATTGAGTTATGCTATTATTCTGCACAGAAAGATTCGACTTATGTGAAGTTTACTGTATTTTCTCCATTCCTCACAATGTTGCCGATAATGACTAATGAATATAAAACCACAATTTCATTGGCAAGGTGTTAAGTAAAATTTAATGTCTATTTTTTCCATGGAACTTGAAACAAATTTAAAAACAAATTGTAGCATGTGCTTCTTGATTTGTTTTTAACTATATGATATCAGCTCATTATTGCTTGATCACGTCGACGTGGGCTTTAAAATGTACATATATAATGAATAACTGGAGTTCGGTATCAAAACATCTGTTTCACGTACAAAAGTTTTCATTAGAATGAACGAACATTACTATAAATAATCTTCAAACAATCACAAGTTATTTTTTCTTTCAGATAGCATATCATGTACATTCGATCTTTGCATAATAACAATTTAAAATTTACATCAATAAAAGGCTCCAAAGCCTATATGACCATTGTCATTCAACTTGAAAGAGTATCTGAACAGAAATACAAATAAATAAAAGAGTACTGGCTCCACAATTTAATTCAATTTTTTGTTTCTCATGCTCAGTACTAGTGAGAAAATAAATTTGACAATTAGCAAAATATTTTTTAATCAATTTTTCACTTTGTACATAACTTCTGCTTGCCTAAATCAATTACATGTAATTTAAAAACAAATCATATTTGCTGGCATCATAGCGAGATATTACAATGATTTAAGATACCTATAAGGATCAAGGATCATATTTGCAATACACATCTTCACAACAAACTCTTTGTCTGTGACCCTACAATGGCTAAAATAACACTTGAAAAATATTAAAATGTACAATAGTTCCTCTCACAAATTTCCATAGAACATTTACAAGTTCCACTTGAAACTTAAACACGATGGACATCAGCACACAGTCATTTCAAGTGATACAATATTCATAAAATCATAACTTTTTCCTTGGACAATTTTCACCTTCCAATGATTTACATGATGTAGCTATTGTCGACTTCTTTAAAAAATTAATGCTATCACAAGAACAATTTGCAGGCTGTACTGTAAAAAAAACCTATAATTAAACAAAGTAGAAAACTTCTATCCTCTACAACCCAAAACGGAATGATATATACAAAGTTTGGTGATGCAAAAGACAGTCAATACATCCACTTTACTGCAATCTTTGTAGTGAAAATAATCAATATAAAAAAAAAAACTGCATTACATTTTTATATTTCAAGACAAACACATCACCAAACTGACAGAATAATAATCATCCTGCTATATACTTTTCAATACATGAGAGGATAAACCCCTTCTGTAAGGATGAGAAAAAGAAATATAGAAGAAAAAGAGATAGATGTTACATATGAATAAGAGAAGAGAATGTGAAATGCTTATTGGGCTAGATTGGACTGGAAGAGGGAAAGTGCTAATGAGTTTTAGATGTATTTCCAAACCATGTGTGTATATGTTTTGATGTTTGAATGTGTTGATCAGAATATTCACTTGTGAAAGACTTTCTATGTAGCTCAACTAGGTTAGCTGGGAATGAACTTGCAAGTCCATAGGTACTTAAAAACTGGGTGAAATGATTTAATGTTACTATCACAGTCCAATTCAGCTGTGAACTGAACTGAGACAGCTGAAAGTTATCTTGGAAGCTGAAATCACATACTGTATCTGTGGAAACTCACAAGAAAGGTTGCAAAAAGTAGAGTAAGCTTTACAAGCTTCACTAGTTACCAGGTTTGATAAGTCCATCAACATTGAAGTTCTGCCCATAGATGAGGAGAGAGTTTCACCATTTACATTTACATTCTCAACTGACAAAGTAGAAAAGTTTGATGCATAAGCAAAATACTTCTATCCCGACAACCGAATGCGAATATACAGCATAATGGAGAATGCATATCCATATGAACACAAAAGGATGTTAATCAGACAAGTTTATGAACTCTTGAAAATGAGTTTAAATATGTGTAATAGAGCACAGTGTTAGCGCTGTTGTATGCCAAAGGGGGCTGCTCTTGCCTGGAGCTTGAGCGGAGGTTGGAAAAACACATCAACTAAAGCCAAGGTGGAATTTCTTTTCTTCATATGCAATGTGATGTGAGCATTACTTACATAGACCTCCTTTCCAATGGCATTTCCAATGAAATTACATGCTTCATTAATCATTTGATATACAAAAGAATCATTGATCTGTTCCAAGCATGTCCTAGGAAAAAAAGTTAAGCCCTTGTTATGTCTGCTCTTCATCTCACAAACGCAATGCATCAATTGATTAATGATTGGGGTCTGCATATTCATAGTAAGAGCTGAATATACTACGGCTTACTATGCAATGCGTGATATGGAGCAGATGAAAGTGTACTGAACTCACAAATGATGCTCCAGCAAAACTTGCCTCTAGCAGTGGGAAGGACTGCTACAGGCTCTTGAAACCGTTGGATAGTTAGCCATGTAATACTAAACCTGTCACCATAGAGTTACTGGAAATCAATACGGTATTTGCTGGGAAATGTACTGTGACCCATACTCATCAACAATGAAACATAGAATAGAAATGAAGAGATATATGCTTGGAAACTCCAAAACCATAAACATTCCAACCTCATTATAAAGAGCATGGATAAAAGGGTAATTTAGGGCACCAACTCTCGCTCTCTATTGTACTTTAGCCCCGATATGACAAGGTTACAATACAAAGAATCCATTTCGCTGGCCCCAAGGACCTCATTATAAGCAGTTCCACTGAGGAAAAGACACCTGGCAACACATCTCCTAATGAACTACTTCAGAATAATAATAATAATAGGTCCATTTGTAGAGTGCAATCACTATGTGAATAGATTCTACTGCTCTTGATACTGGGTACCATATCATTACCCTGGCTATAACTGCCCAGCAAGCTACTCAGGTGCTCAGGCATTCCAAGGAATAAATTCCTGCAAGGTACTCATTCTCACCTGGGTTGAGTGCAGCAGTGTGGATAAATTTCTTACTGAAGGAAATTGTCGCCATGGGTGAGATTCGAACCGATGACCTTCTTGTTGAAAGGAAGGAGTTTAAACCACTACACCACAACGCTTCCATAACAGATGATAGTGTGGGGAAATTTCTAGGCTTACAATGAACCTGAAATTTTCAGTATGTAGACAAGTTATATCTAGTTCGGAGATTCAATACCAATTGCCCACAACTAACATATCAGTGACTGTGTCAAGTAGTGGGCTAGACTTCATGCAATAACATAAACCTTGCACTGTATAAGACCGCATGGAACAACACATCACAGTCAGTGCTTTGCTATATGTACATAGTACATGCAATGCATTACATCCTGGTATATCCTGCACTTCTTCACCAATGTAAATGGTAAAAGGTAAGGCTGGATCTCAGGGCAATGCTAAAAGCTGCATCAGTCCTGAATGTGAAGAGCAATGGAGTATAGTTCCAGGATAATGTGGATACAACAGTGGTGAGATGTAAAGTGTAATTTCGCTCGTCCCCACTAATAGTGATTCCATTAACAAATATTTGCATAGCTTTTCTGGCTTGTTTGAGACTAAATGATGATGATAATGATGACGACAACGCGACAACGACGACAACGACAACAATGATGATGATGATGAATTGCTCTTTTTCACTTTTGTGTGTTTACCAGTTTGTCCTGCATAGTTTGCAATACTGTGATGTGTGTTATCATTATGTGTATGTCTAACAAACATTCTTGCCTTGAAAAAAAAAGTGGGATAGCAGATTCATACCAGGATCAAATATGACAGATGTGCATATTTATCAGTCAATCCAGCCAAGCATTTATTCATCCCTTATTTGAAGGAAGAGAGGTGTAGACAGTATAGATATGAAATATGACATGATGGGGAGGGATAGCAGGAGATTCAACAGAGACAGAAAGAGAGAAAAATAATAAATTGATAAATCAAATCTGGAAAAATACAAAATTAGTAGTGACAACCATACAAATGCTTCCAAGACGATTTGACCAATTGACCGCCAAGGATGTCATGTGCATAATCATATAAATGTGATTTTAAATTTGTGATTTATTGACGAACATAGTAATTTTGATCAGAAATTGCAGAAGTTTAAATAATAGAGGTCAGCGAATCAACCAATTTCAATGTTATGTCACTTTTTTGTTATTAACTGAGTGATGCACTGTAACATTATTAATGTTAATTCAACCTTTAAAAATATGCAACAGCAAACTCGTTAATTCAAATTTAGATTAAAAATTCCTGAGTGAAAATAAAATATATATGATGCATTCATTCTCATAATATTCAGAAAAATAATTTCTTAAAGAATCATCATCTAAATTGTTGAATTCAACTATAACACATACATTCCCATAGCCATTTTAACAAAAGTATAAAAACTAATATATTGGCGAACATTTCAATCACTAGGTTTGTACATGAATTAAAACGAGATCCCCAATCACAGTACAGGGGGAAACTGCCTGCACGTATTTCTACTTTACTTACTTCATCTCTAAAAAAATTGTTTCACATATTGCAATCATCAATTTTCAAATTGTAGGAAGTCTTATTCCCTGTTTTGCTAATCATACTATCAAAATCAACATACGTGAAGTTTTATACTCATTTCAGTTATCTTGTCACAATTTNTTAGCTTGTTACCGCAATAAGTTCAGAACTGCTGTACAGATTTTGACCAAACTTGGCTCAAGTATGTATAAGCATAGGAGAATGGACTGATTAGATTTTGGGTTCAGTGGGTCAAAGGTCAAAGGTCACAGGGCCAAAAAAACTTGTAAAAAATCACCCAAGATAGCTTATTACCACAATAAGTTCAGAACTGGTGTACAGATTTTGACCAAACTTGGCTCAAATATCTATAAGCATGTGAGGATGAATTGAATAGATTTTGGGTTCAGTGAGTCAAAGGTCAAAGGTCACCGGGCAGAAAACTTGTACAAAGTCAACCGATATAGCTCACTTAACAGAAAAATTGATCCAATTTCTTTCAAACTTACAGTGTGTAGCTCAATTAGGTATAAGCATGTGAGGAAGACCTTATGAGATTTTGGGTTTGTGGGGTCAAAGGTGGCAGTGCCCAAAATTTGTAAAATATTTTTGATTTCTGATGGTATGGAACAAACCGTACATATCTTTCTGATTGCGTGATGGCGGAGGCATAAATTTTGACCGTGCGCGGTCGAGGATTCTTCTAGTTATAAAATAAAATGATACAGTTGTAAGTGCCATACAGTTGCAAGAGCAAACTTTCCAAACCATGCATCGGGTCAACAATCAGAATGAAAATAGTCAACCATCAGAACTATCTATCACGGGAGAAAGGTTGATAGTTGAAAAAAAGTAATGAAATGTAAACACCTTTTTTTCCATAAAGTAAATCTCATCATTATCCAAGGTTGGCAACTTTGTAAATTCATCTTTTGGATCCTTCTCATTTTGCAGGGACGTATCCATACGTGACATCGTCAAACTGTTCAATAGGTGGCGTGTGTACAGGGTTAGGTATTCCTCCCAGGAGTATTGGTGAGGTGTATGGTGTAGCCAAGGCTTACACAACCAGGGTAGGAGATGGTGCCTTTCCAACGGAACAGCTAAATGTAAGTATAAAGGCCACTGGACACCAAACTTTACTGAGGCATTGTGGCGTGCGCCTGTAATCAAGCTGTTTGGGACAGTCATAAATTGACCTATGTTGGTCGCGGGTTCGATCCAGGCCGGTTGCCTCCTTCTCTCTTTCTTCTCCTGGCTTAAATATTCAAATTTGAATGATACATGCCATAAAAACAAATTTCTCTCTCTCTCAACACAGCGCTACAGCACGGTGTTTACACGGTATCTTGGTTGCTATTGGCCAGTATACTACTCTGCGCGTAGGACTTGTAAAGAATTCTATTTGTATTCAATTGTATTCTGTTTGTATCCTACTTGTGTTCTATTCCCTTTTTACCTGTCCTGACATTTCTTTAGCATTCTTTGATCTATTTATCGTCTTTCAAGGGTAATTGGCCAATCACAGAGTAGACATAGAGTAAAAGCTGTGCCATGATTCCGTGCCGTGTTTGGTGTGACAGAACCTTAAAGAAGAACGAAACCCTGCATCTTATATTCTCTCAGTAGATGGAGAAAAATAAAATGAACCAACTGTGAAAATTTGAGCATAATCCGACGATCCATTCAAAAGTTATGAATTTACAAAGTTATAGTGAATGTCCCGTCATGGGAATCCTCGAGTCGGCAACGCCGACCAATTATTAGTCGTCTACGTTCAAATCTGTGACGTATTTG
>BQKZ01001192.1:93661-113268 GCA_036244855.1 Temnopleurus reevesii | reverse complement strand
ATCCAGACTGACTTGCTTTGACTCTATTACTGATGGCCATCTCTGGTCAAGTACTGACTTGGTCTGTATCAATCAAATGTTAGAACAACAGTTAACTAACCTTTGAAAGCACATGTCAGCTTTGTCAAATTCTCTCGATGCATTCCTCATATCTGTACAATTGTATTTCTTTCTTTCTTTACTTACTTTCTTGAAAGCATGTAATTTTTCTTTATCAAATAAAGAAATGACATCAAAGGGGAACTTCACCCAGACATTTATGTGCGCTCAGTGGATGAAGAAAAATACAATGGTCAATCTGTGAAAATTTGAGCAAAATCCGACAATCCATTCAAAAGTTATGAATTTTCAAAGTATTTACAACCCTCATGGGCTCCTAAAATTGGCAATGTACAGGAACAAAATGGCTGCCAACATGGAGAACTCTCAATTCACTTTGTACACAGAATTCACATTATCTTCTTTTTCTAGAAAAGTAGACAAAATTGTACTTTTCTCTTCAAGTATGATATGGACATTTTGATTCTTCATGCATTTCGAATTGAAATTTGTTGATTTATCATATACTTTTCTAGAAAAAGAAGAAATTGTGAAATTCTGTGTACAAAGTGAATGGAGAGTTCTCCATGTTAGCAGCCATTTTAGGCCTGTATGTTGCCAATTTAAGGAGCCCATTAAGGGGTTTAAATCAAAACGTTGAAAATTCATAACTTTTGAATGGTTTGTTGGATTTTGCCAAAAATTTCACAGCTTGATCATTGCATTTTTCTTCATCTACTGAGAGTACATCAATTTATAGGTGAAGTTCCCCTTTAATCACAAAGAAAATTCCATCACAGACTATTCCCTGTACCTTAGACAGGCTTCTTTTGAAATTTATGGCAAATATTTTGGTTAACACATTCAAGAGAATAATGTTGAGTTTTCATTAAAACTAAATACATTTTTCCACAACAACCAAAATGAAGCATAATTACGACATAGTAACCTGATCATTAAAACATAATTAATGACCCATTAGCACTATTACTCATGAAACAATTACAAATTAATTGACTTTTTTACTCATTATGTTAAAAAATGGTTACAAGGAATTACTTAAACACATTTCAATTTTTAAACAATTTTGAAAAATTTGCATGAATTTGTATATTTTGCTAACAGAAAAAACGAATGAAGCTTGAAATCTTACCCAGTCCCATCTACTGCCATTGGTGTTACCAGTCCCGCCAATCCCCTGCCACATTTCACTGGCTATGAGTGGTGCCATAGGCGCAACCATGATGCAGAGCGCACCCACTGCATCTTGGAAGGCTACGGACGTCTGGATGAAGTCATCTGGGTAACCACGTAGCTGATTGGTCAACGTCATCAGTCGACTGATCGCAACACTCAGCATGTAGTCAGAACTGAAATGGGTTGTGACCTGAAAAGGGGAATGGAAATTATAATGATTGCATCTATTTTATTTGTGTCGCTCATGAACAGTTCCACTCAAGATGGAAGTTTTGACTATACCTGGATTTTCATTCACGACAGGATATTTGATTAAATTTGTTTAACATGATCTGTAAATAATCATCTTTCATTTTCTCCAAGTTGGCATGTATACTTTTTCTTCTGTTTGAGAACGCTGATGATTTGGGAGAACACAGTAAGGTATTGCATTTCATGACAACAGAACAAAAAGAAATAAAATGGATAAAGATTTGATTTTCAGAAACAGGGATTGCAAATTGAGGATTCATTAAAAATGGCTGAATCGTATTACAGGAAAGCTACACAATTGTTTTTAATGAAATGGAAAAATAAATGAATTATCATATCTTCAGACCTCTCAGCCCATACAACGAAAATAGAAGAATAATTAGCTGAAAAAGAGGAAAGAAACTCATGTTTTCCATTGGACTGTGTAGTAGAATTATCAATAAAAATAGGAAAGGTCGTTTGAAATGGCCTTGAAACTCTCTAAAAATCAGTTGAAAATTCACATTTTTTCCTAAAAATTCCTAATGGTTGGGAGGTCTGTATCTTGTACTCTTGCTATCACATCTTTTACAAAATATAAAAGCATCCATTGATAGAATGCTCCAAAAGCACACATATCTTACCTCTTCAATAGCTTTGTTGAGTTGTGCTTCAAGTTCTCTCTCCAATTCATCAAACTTATTTTTGTCAAGACTATCGTCCATCTTCTTGCTTGATCTCAATTCATGGAATCTTGTCACCAGTCCCCACATCCTTTTCTTCCATCGAACTACTCCTGATATCGCTGCACAGGAAAGACAAGATGGTAGCATAATAGATCGGATTAATTTCAACAATTAAATCAATGAAAATGCAATTAAATTCTGGCACAATATTGTTTGAAGTCATCATCAGTGCCTATTATTGAATTATGAGATCAATGCACATGATGAAAAGGGTGATTACAACGTAATGATAACTCTAAAAAATTGTAAAAAATCAACAATTTCAAAACCGATTTTCATGACGTAAACCAAAAAGTGTGTTCGTATCATATCAAGATATTTTTAAACACAAATTTTGTGAGTTCAGGATCAAAAGTGTGGGATGAACAACATGTTCACTGATACGCATTAAAAATTGACCCGCTGTTATGAGAATGATAGTAATGTTTGCAATCCATGTATAATGCTTATTTCCTTCAGCAAGAAATCTGTTAATATTTTGCTGCACTCTATCAATTATCTCATATTCCTCAGATGCATTGAGCATCAACTAATGGAGCCCTGCTAAATTTATGGAATAATACACATATGACTCATAAAAATTTATATTGAGTTCTAGGATTTGTCCAACAATACCACTGAGAATGCTCTAAAAGCAGTAACCTGTATCATTCTTACCTTCTACATTCCACATCATATCAAGGTCAGGTGGGATACCACTCAGGATGAAAAGCCGGACGGTATCTACTCCATAATCTGCAATAGCGCCCTCAGGGTCAACGCCATTATACTTGGATTTACTCATCTTCTCCCACTTGACGACCAGCTCCTCTCCCGTGCCCTTCTGCACTGGGGCTGAACCTGAATCAAGAAAGGTAGGTATGTTAAGAGTTTGATATTCAAGTCGTAGGGGTATGTCGTACGACAGTTGCAATTGATCGCAAGTTGTAATTGATCTGAATGCACCAATTAAAATCATTGTTTCATGCCCATCTCGTTCAAAGTGCACACTGCATGCTAATGAATATATGGATTAAAGTTGACAACTGATTTCCAGTTGATGAATTGCAACTTTGTGGCAACATCCCTGTACAGAGAGTCGGACCAGTAAAATTTAAGAAAATTCAATTGAGAATTCAGTATGCAGACAGAGAATGGTTGATGCAACCTACAACCCTTGAGTGTACATATCAATAAACCCAGTAGAGGTTTGAAATAACTTCTCAATATACTTCAGTGTTTTTTCATTGACATAGTTAAGGGAGTTAGCCTTTTTATATTCACATCTTCTTCTTCTTTTTTCCTTTTCAAATTCTGACTTTATAGGTGGGCAGGAAATTTTAATCATTGCTTTATATAATTTATTCCTTTACCTGAATTATCCACTGTGTCGGGCGTGATGTACTGCCCGCTTGATGCTACTCTATAACTCTGCCCCATCACTAGCCCCTGAACCAGTAATCTCTTGAAAGGTTCCTTGTGGGCTACTAGTCCTTGGTCATGCAGGAAGTGATTGATGAAACGGGCATATAACAGGTGCATGATAGCTGTGTTTAAAATCAGTAATGAAATGATTCACAAAAAATTCAATCAAACACTTTCATTTTGAACAGGTACTTAAGGGATACAAGCCTGATACTGACAAAACTACAAGCAGGCATTAATGGACAGATGGAAGTACTTTTGAAAAATGTATGATATCTAATCTACTCAAAAACAATTTTTTGCCATCACTGTGTTAACAATCAATGCTAAGATAGCGATTCTAGCAAACATAAGTAGTACACATATGTATAATATTCAGCATGACTGCAGTACCTAAATATATCAACATGTACTAATAAAACAATATTGAATTGTCTCAAAGTCATGGCAATATTATATATATACAATTTTGCTATCACATATCAATAAATCAATATATAAAGCTGAATAGGAGACATTAATTAATGTTTTTTTTATTCACATCGAATCGGCTTTATAACATTGAAATAAGGCTTCAATATGGTAAAAACAACCATCCGAAATTCTAGGTTGCCATCAAAATCTCACTGCTTATGCAATTGTTGCATCATCAACACATGGCACAGACATGGATGTACCAGATTTTCACACGCATTTTGCCATAGACATTTCGGAGAGGGCAATACACATTGAAGTTGACTGGTCAATGATGTTATGATACAAATCAGGCAAATCGGGCGATAAGGTTTTAGGGTCACCATTAAATGTCTATTACGGTTAATACATGTAATAATCCATACCGTGTTCTTTTCCTCCAACATACACATCTACAGGCAGCAGCCAATCAGCATTCTCCTTTCTAAAAGCCTCATCCTGATTCGTCGAATCCGTGTACCTCAGATAGTACCATGACGAATCAACAAACGTATCCATAGTGTCTGTTTCTCTTTTCGCTGCTCCTCCACACTTTGGACATGGTGTGTTGATCCAGTCTGTCTGGTCTGCGAGCGGGGACAAGCCTTTTCCTGACAGGGAATCCAACTTAGGTAAGGTCACAGGAAGGTCAGAGGTCGGAACTGGAACAGCCTGATGAACACAGGATCAACAAATTAGGATCACATTAGTTTATTCACATGCATGAGAAAATGAATTCACTGTTCAATAACGCTCTAATTAATATTTTTTAGTTTATAGTTTTATTATAGTTTATTTTGGCAGGAGGTATGATGAAAAATTACACACTTCCTAAATTGATATATATATATTTCTGAAATGAAGTATTACAGCTTAAAGTGTGAAATCTCTGTTGCACAAACATATTACATTATGATAATTCCATGCATGCAGTAATCATACTGGAAGCAAATGATCTATGCATGAAATATATTGAGATTAAAGTATCATGAGAATAAACTTTTATTTAATTTGATTCTGTTTCTGCATCAGAAAATACACAGGAAACTATATGTGAAGGCAGCTTCAGATCAATTTGTGGTATATCAAGTTGCAAAAACAGAAATAGAAATGTTATTAGATTAAGACTGAATCAAGGAGAGACATCATTACCTTACACTTTGGACAGTGGATAACAGGGATCGGAGTACCCCAGTAGCGCTGCCTTGATATCAGCCAATCAAATTGCCTTGGACTGGTCATGTGACCACCTATACCTAACTCTCTAGCATGTTCCATTATAGATGTTCTAGCCTCTTCCCGAGACAGGCCTGTCAGCTGCATATATCAAAATGGTGTAAAACATGGTAAGCATGAATGATCATGAAGTAATAATAGGGGGTTCACAGAAGATGAAAAACTGTAGAATACAGGCATAGCAACATTGAAACTGAGAGCAGAAAGAGAGGGCAACCAGATGGTGGTGCCACTTCTCAAAGTGTACATTTATCAATAAGAGAAAACAAATTGTAGGGATTGAAAGATTAAAGGGAAACTAGCTCCTGAAATCAACTTTCCAATTTTTTTATACTTTCGGTTATTACAACTTAAAACTAGATAAAATTTCATATAATAATCTTCTGAAGCTTTTACTGATTTTTCATTTGGAATATCTTGTTTTCCATTTTACATTACTTTAGATTAAGAATTAATTGCTCCTGATAACTAAGTATTCTATTGACCTATCCCAGGATTTTATATGGATATATGAAAGCATCTTAAAAAATAAAATCAGAATCTGGTCACCAAAATGGACAACGATGTATGTTTCATCAGTTCTTAATTTTCAATTTTTTAATTTTTTGTGTCATATCAGAAATTTCAATATGGAATCCCCCATTACCCGGTGTGAGTTGATGATCATCCCTTCATCCAAGACCTTCTGGAATTCAATCCCATGCTGAAGAGCAAACTCCCCATCCTCCTCCTCCATACTACACGGTATCCCTAGATGAGATTCCACATTCTCTTCAAAGCTCTTCCGACTGGAGGCATAGAGGGGTAAAGGCTGCTGTGTGAAGGGATGGAGTACACTGATGCCCAGGGCCACATCTATGAGGGAGAAAGAAATATTAAAATGGTAATAATAATGGTGGNTGATCATGAAGTAATAATAGGGGGTTCACAGAAGATGAAAAACTGTAGAATACAGGCATAGCAACATTGAAACTGAGAGCAGAAAGAGAGGGCAACCAGATGGTGGTGCCACTTCTCAAAGTGTACATTTATCAATAAGAGAAAACAAATTGTAGGGATTGAAAGATTAAAGGGAAACTAGCTCCTGAAATCAACTTTCCAATTTTTTTATACTTTCGGTTATTACAACTTAAAACTAGATAAAATTTCATATAATAATCTTCTGAAGCTTTTACTGATTTTTCATTTGGAATATCTTGTTTTCCATTTTACATTACTTTAGATTAAGAATTAATTGCTCCTGATAACTAAGTATTCTATTGACCTATCCCAGGATTTTATATGGATATATGAAAGCATCTTAAAAAATAAAATCAGAATCTGGTCACCAAAATGGACAACGATGTATGTTTCATCAGTTCTTAATTTTCAATTTTTTAATTTTTTGTGTCATATCAGAAATTTCAATATGGAATCCCCCATTACCCGGTGTGAGTTGATGATCATCCCTTCATCCAAGACCTTCTGGAATTCAATCCCATGCTGAAGAGCAAACTCCCCATCCTCCTCCTCCATACTACACGGTATCCCTAGATGAGATTCCACATTCTCTTCAAAGCTCTTCCGACTGGAGGCATAGAGGGGTAAAGGCTGCTGTGTGAAGGGATGGAGTACACTGATGCCCAGGGCCACATCTATGAGGGAGAAAGAAATATTAAAATGGTAATAATAATGGTGGGCTACTTGTATATCGCACAGGTTCACCTCAATGTTGCTCATGGCGCTGAACGTTATTCACTCACTATTATCCGGCTTTAGCTAGCAGTCACTATGACGTCTCACACTACTATGAATCAATTAATGCCCTACCCATTTACCTAACATAGGTCGAGTGCAGTACAAGGTGTGACAGGAGTTAACAATATGGATGGGATTTGAACCTGCGATCCTCTGGTTCCAAGGCGTGTCAGGATCACTACACCAAGTCGATTGTCAGGACCTCAAGTAAGTCAAACATTTGCCCAAGTCCAATGTAAGTTCAATCCTCCTTCTCTTTCCAATCTACTTATTATACCCCTTGTAATTCAGAGCTTTTTCTTTAGTCCCAACAGCCTTGACTTAGGCAAGGTTGACTGTTTAATGAATGGAAATCTAAAAAAAAGTAAACAAATTACATTTATTTTAATTCTATTCAGCATTTCAAATGGTATTAATGCTTCTATCTTTACCTGTCTTCTGAGTCTCCATCTGTTCAAGCCTGAGCCTGACATCCTCAGATAGATTCCTGATGAATTCTGTTTTCTTGAGGAGCGTGTGAGTAGGAGCAAGGATGATGTGTGATGCACCGTAGATTAGCTCCGGATGCTGGGTGTGTACTGAGATGGTCTCATCAGACTCATCTGGTAACTGTATGGAGCAGGAAAGGAGCTGATATCATTTATAAGCTGAAATATTTGCTACCACAAATTTGCTAAAATTTTGACTTATTAGAATGCCAATAGACTCGTGTCCAATGATCGTTCAAAACATGAAAATAACAAAAATGTTATCGGTAAATATGCGTAAAATTCAGTAAATTTGCTAAAATTGATGTATGCTAATATCTTTTCTTTTTTTATATGTTATGGCTTTCATATTCGCATTGCAATAAAGGAGAAAAAACTCAGAGCATATTTCTGAACCTAATCTCTAAAAATCATGATCATACACTTTACCAAGTGAGTGATAGCAGCTCCATTTGTTTTTGATGAACACCAATATGCATATTATAAGGCAATTCAACTTTCATTTGTACTTCTTTTCTTTCCTCCAATGTGTGAACATTAGTGGCATAATAAAGCTGCAAAATCAACTCACTTTTTTACACCAAGTCTTATTTTTTTCTCATTATTAACTTGAATTAATAAACTCCTCCTGTTTTCTAAATTGCTGCATTTTCTTTTTCAAAACCAATTTGGTGATGGAGATGAAGGGAAATAGGAGGGGTTTGCATACAACAGTAGTAATCTGGCATATATCTGACCTGTAGTCTGAAGCTAAAGGCACTCCCAGAGCAGTGTCCAATCCAATTAGCTTGCATACTCTTGATCGAGGATGGCCAATCAGGAAGATTATCTAAACCTTCCAGGAGAGACTGCAAATAAGAATTAGGAGATATATTACATGGGAACCCACACCTTATTAAACATTTGGTGTAGGAAGAAAAAATAAGAAATAAAAGCTGCAAAAATGTAATCAGAACAAAATGTTGGCTGTACAAATAAATAAATTCCAAATTCCATATAAATTGGATATTCTGTTACTGAAAAGTTATGCATTTTCCAAACCTCAATGATATTATGATCCTTGCTGTTGCTAGGGATCCATTCAGCCTAAAACTTTTAAAAGTCAGAACCTTTGACGGATGTCATGTCATGTCGTGTCGGACAATTCCCCATTCCCCTGTTTTGGCTTAATGTTTTGACTAATCAACGTGTACATCTGGTGAATAACCTAAATTCTATTTCAAATTCCTGACAATGTTTGCCATTCCTTCAAAGTTCAAGCTTTAATCTTATAAATGACTGGTAGATTTGTTACAAGGATATAAATGTAATAATAATAATTATATTAGGCACTTTATACAGGTGTTTCAAAGCGCACAGGTGGTGTGTCTAATCATAATACCGGTAAAAAAAATCAATACATAGTTCATAATTAATAGAAAACAAAATACTTAATTTTAAACCAACTTGGTGTATGCCTCCAAAAATGTACTACAAAATTAAATTATAACTGTTTAAATAGGTTCAACAGATTCAGCATTTTGGATGTGAGGTGGAAGATTATTCCACAGGGTAGGGGCAATGGAGGAGAAGGCACGGTTCCCATATCAGGTTTTCTTACGTGGGCTGAGAGTGAGTTGTAAGGAGGACGATGAGTGGAGGGGTCTTGTGGAAGTATGTACAGGGATTACATTTTGGTTTCTCAACCATCAAACATGACTCTTCATGTAATTATATATGGTATTCCTTAAACCGCTTGATAACAATAACACTACAACACTTGGAATCCAGTTTGCATACATTAGTTGTTGCTATGTCGGGCAAGCCTCGGGCAAGTTTTAGGGTTGTCAAGAACAACCTTTGTGTTAAAGGTATGCATAAAATTTGCATCTATAAGTAAACCCGCCTATTCTTTGCTTGGACCATATCTACTGTTCTGAGCTTTTATAGTGATAATAGGTAGCAAAGGGTTTTGACTTTACCTTGGAGTAATGTGTCATTTTGAGGAACCACTGTTTGAGGAGGCGCTGTTCAACCTTTGCTCCTGACCTCCATGAGCAACCATTCTCATCAACCTACAAATCAAAGTACATAAGAAAATAAATACCGCTCTTACATGAAAACTGTTCTGATCAACCTATGAATCCAAGTACATAAGAGCATGGGTAAATTTTCCATGAAAACTGTTCAACCCGAATATTAATGTACAGAAGTAAACAGGGAGTTCTGATTACAAGTGAAAATCATGGTAATTTAACCCTAAAAAGTGTTAACCCCCCTCCATAGAAGACCCCAAAAAGCCCAGACATATTATTGTTAAGAACATTTCCATAATAGCAATCAGTAACGCACCAATACTCTTTAGACAAATTGTGATTTCACCTGAAAGATACCGTACCTAATTGCTAAGCAGTGTTCAATGAACTGAATAATCAAACTGTATGATTGTAGAGTTACAGTCTGGGAGAAAGATTTGGGTTTGAGACCAGGAGGGCATTTCAGGCTTGCTGCAGCGAATAATTTAGTCAGCGCTTACCAACTAACTGATATCCTTGCTTTTTATTTGATGAAAAGGATTATATCTGAGAGTTGCTATGGCCGCTGTTTGACAAGGAGTGTTTGATGCTGTGACAAGCTGCATGAAGTGGTTTGTTTGTTTTTATTTTCCATATAAAAATAACAAGTGAAAATACACACACAAAATCAATATGCAAATCAAATGAAAAAAAATATGTATAACACATATAGATGAATAAATGATAATTGGCTGGATGCTCTACTCGGAGCTACTTTCAAAGTTCTTCCTAGAGGTCCAGTGTGTAGCACACATGTGATAGATAAATTGATTTGGGATAAATCATACATAATTGAACGCAAATAAAAATAAACATGATTGAAACTAAAGATAAGAAAGAAAAAAAATCAGTAATAGCTGAAGTGCCCTCTTGTTCTGTTGGATGACGATTCAGAATTAAAAATAAAAAGATATTTCTGTTTTGAATTTGCTGAATAAATAACAATAACAATTTTGATATATACTTCATTTCATTTACTATGTCAATATAAACTTGACTTTTCTCATGTAGACCAACTATAAATGTCTCACCTGTTCTTTCGCCAGCACCGTTTGGTCTACCGGGTCCCAGTTGACGACTGCTTCTTTCTGGTAGGCTAGGCCGGCCTCAAAGAGCCTCACAAAAATGGATTGAGTCCAGCGGTAATAGTCTGGTAAACAGGTGGTCACTTCCTAAACGATGTTTTGATAGATCAAAGTAAATCAGAATTGGGTAGCTTCTTTTGCAACATATTACAAACACATTTTTGTGTTTCTAATCTATGTAAGGAAAATCTGTCAGAGTAGTGAACGATTGTAGTATGCAGAAATCATTGAACTGGGCGGTGTTTCACCAAATCGTTCTTAGATTTACGCACGGATTTAAGAAAGACTGGAGTACGTTAGTGAATGTAATACGTGTAAGATTCTTGATCCTACAGCCAAAGAACTGATATCAGTTGTGCGTAAGTCATCCTTAAAGTCTTTCGTGACTTGGTGAAACAAAGCCCAGGTATGAATAAATAAGAATAGAGATTACCATGTGTACAAGATGGCTTAGAATCTTGTTTGATCACAGTAGCTTCAGACGAAGATATTGAAAACCTTAAAAAACCAGTGGAAAATACTTGCCAAAGCAATCTTTCAGAAATATATCGTGGCCTAATAATCAGTTGAATGATAAATAGAATTTATTCAATATTGTCGCAAACAGCCCACAAAGGGGTTCACACAGCAGTACAGCGTGTGTGCCTCTTTGTGGGCCATTGGCGACAATATTGAATAAATTCTATCTATCATTACGTCACCCAGCGGAATTAATCACAAACCTTTCAATCAGTTGAATCCTTTGAACTCTCTTTTAGATAAAATTGAAATACACCATATAAAATACACCATATACACCATATAAAATACACCATATACACCATATACACCATATAAAATACACCATATAAAAATTGAATAAATTCTATCTATCATTACGTCACCCAGCGGAATTAATCACAAACCTTTCAGTCAGTTGAATCTTTTGAACTTTCTTTTAGATAAAATTGAAATACACCATATCTTGATATAATTGAAACAAATAGAGATGCTAACCGGAAAATCATATTCCTAACCTTTTCTATCCTCTTTTACTTGCTAGTGGGGTACTAAGAATTATGGATGTCTATGAATGCGGAACATCATCATATCGTAATCAGTTGTCTCAATCAAAAACATTAAATTGTTCCTCACTTGATAAATTTTTAATAATTGGTGACTGCCAAATCAATTTATCTTGTTTTCTACCAAATGTTTTCGTAGAGACACCTGTTGAGTCTAGTACCCCTCATCCAAACATACATGTAATTGACAAAGAATACAATACTAACCCTTTCCCAGTTGAAGCAGAAGCTCAGCTGCTTGAGTTGCCTTCTCATGTAGTCAATGTTACTGCAGGGAGTCAAAATTATATACACAAAATGTCAATATAAATTTGAACCATGTTAAATTCCACTAGTATCACAAACTTTGATTAAGAATGAGTGTGGATTCATGAAATATTTCATAATCACACCATATTGCATGTGTATAATGTATGCTTGAGGTACGCTAAAGTGGTACAGAATCTGTGGGCCTCCTGAACTATGGAACACGGGTGTCAGAGCTAGTACCACTCGTTTTGAGATTTGGTAGACAGAGCACTACTCGTTAATCGACATCTGAAAATGCACCATGGGTAAAAAGAATTTTCTTCAATCAAGACAACCCATTAAACATATGTTTACGATCATGAATTGTGCCCCAAATAGGAAAAATATTATTGATTATAAGTCAATATAACCTTGTTTTGTACTAAATCTTAGTTCCTTTTTACAAAATGGCAAGTAATGAGTATCATTTTTCTGGTGCACCACCCATTGTTTATTTAGCACCACTGTTTTTTTTTAATTTGATGAAATACTTAGCTGATTTTGGACGTTTGCTCCGCCGGTAATTCTCAAATTTCAGAGGGTGCTGCATGTAACATTAATTTCATTTTTATGATTACAAGTTGGGCATGCCAATAGAGTATTTTACATTGTCATTTAAATTTACTTCGTTGGTGGCGCAAACTTCATGTATTTACCTGTAAGTCCAGTCATCAGGCTGGAGCCCTCTATCAATGGCTGCATTCTCAGCAGGGAGACCAAACGAGTCCCATCCCATCGGATGCAAGACCTTGAATCAAGAAATGTAGAGATTATGAGGTCATCATGAGATCGTGTCAACACTCACCATTTCCCAATGTGTAGCACATGCAAGAGCCACGTTATTCACCACTACCAGGTCACTCTCGGTACTAGGTTGTAACATTTTATTGCAGCTCAGAAGATGAGGCATAGTCTGACTGCCCTGTCCACACCCTCACACTCATGCATGTTTAGAGTGTACACATACTTTTCATCTAACTCTGCTGAGTAAACTAGCAAATAAATAATAAATAGTACTACCAAATGAAAAAAATAAAATAATAAAATCATTTTTATAAGTCATCTTGCTTTGAAATACTCATGCTTCAGGAAAATTGTTACAAAATAGTTTTCAATTAAAAACAGCAAGCCCATTGAAACCAATGTTACATGCATATTTTTCTAAAAGATAAGAAAACACTGCACTCTATGAGCTATTCAAAATGCTTCTTCAGAAAATGTTTGCTATTGATTTGTAATTGAATGCTTGCAGTAAAATCTTCATTTCATATTGAAGTACCAAATATTGATGTTCCTTTGGCAGTAACAGATTGTTTGTTTTTCTCATCACCCCTATCCTGTTGATTCAATACTGATCTACATTTGTAAATAGTTTTTATGAGAAATTGATGTAAATGAATGAAAAAAAAAAGAAAATGTTTTTGATTTTACCTGTTTTCCGTTGAGTCTGTGGAAGTGCGCTATAGTATCACTGATGGTGTACACTCTCACATGACCCATGTGAAGCTTACCGGATGGATAGGGGAACATGGACAGAACATAGAACTTCTCTTTGTCATCCTAGGATACCAGATAAACATGAGAACACACAAAATTGGACAGAAAAATAGTGTAATGTACTGTAAAAACTGAAATTTTCACAGGTACTTTATTTTCGTGAATTTCAGGATCATGAATTTGCTAAAATTTTTACTCACTAGAATACCCATAGACTTGTGTACAATCATCGTGGAAAATGTGAAACAACTCGCTAATGGATGAAAAGGTCTGAAATTCAGTGAATTCAGTGAGGTCAAATGTGAGTATTGCAGTGCAGCAGAACAAAAGTGAGATAAAATATGACAATTACTTTACTCTAAGCCATTCACTTGTAACGAATGCGTTAAACCCAAACATGGTGTTAATTTCCTTTTTGCAAGAAATTCATTCACATTGCACAGCACTAAACCCAGGTGAGGGGAATATGTCTCATCTAGCTTGAATAATTATCACTTGTTATGTTTCGGCACCCAGATGGTGATGGATAAAGTCAGGGTAATGATAAAGGAAAAACACCTTATGTGTATGTATCCTTATTTCAATTGTATGTGGCTTTTACAAATAACTTTTGCTTCTATGGGGATGTTGCTGCAAAGTTGCAATTAATTGCAAATAAACTGTAAATCAGTTGCAATTTTAAACGTACACTTTTTATCTTGTGTACAGTTTGTGATTCTATCACAATGCGCATGAAGTCAGGATTTCAGAATGGGGTGTCCCAATCATCTGCAACTTTGTAGCAACACCCCTTAGTCTCAAAGTAATTTGTTTCAAATATGTTCATACATTACCTGTTTACTCAAAGACGCTTGTTGGTTTCGCAGAGCAAGATGCTCCATCCAATGGTTCTCAAGCTCTTGTCTTGTTTCAACGGTAAACTCATTTTCCTGGGTAAATACAAACAATACATTATCAATTATACGTCATCAAAATATGAAATAATGGTTTCAAAACAACCTGTTTACAGCCAAGCACATACCACTAATAGTGTACAAATTATATTTTGGTATTAATAGCTTGAATAGCTGATACTGTAGATTGCTTGTTGAATACACAGACTTGAATAGACGACTATTTATTTAACAATAATTTGGCCTCAATTGTTTCCACTCAATGATATGATTTATCCTTGATAAACTAAAGCAGAGAATCTAAGTGTCAGGTAACACAGGTTGGTTATATCTGCAGCAAATCACCGGCATTAAGAAGACGTCAGGAAGAAAGGTAAGCAAAAGAGGAAGAGGGAAAAGAACAAGGAGGAGGAGGATAATAACAAAAAGGAGAAGGATGAAGAGGTGGAGAAGAATAAGAAGAAGAAGAAGAAGATGATGATGAAGAAGAAGAAAGAAAGAAGATAATAAGGGAGAAAAAAAGTAGCTTAAAGAAGACCTTCAACTTTCTTGTGCATTTTCTTCAAGACAATTATTTTAAATGACAATGCCTGTCCCAAACAATATTTGTTCATTACATACAGATGCAAGAATATACTTCTATACACATATACAAAAGTTCTATCTTACAATTGAATAATTAATAATAATAATAGTGTTAATCATCCATTTTGACACAGACCTACTTGAGTAATTAAAACATTAAATAACAGAGGCGGGATAAAATGGACACAATTAATTTAAAGCTACTTGCTAGTGTCAATCTGTCATACATCATTATTTCTTACCCAAATCCCTGATTTAGAATAGATGCATCTGAGAAGCTTCTTGTGCCATTGTGTCCTCTGCGTTGATTGGAGGAAATTTCTCAAGTCAGCTCGTAACCACGGAGGCATGATGGATGCTCAAATGGAGGCGATCTATTAAGTAAAATAAAGGTCACTCATAAACTAAAGGAGACCAACAATACACATACACAATTTTCAGCAGAGAAAACAAAATATGTATTTAATTGGAACCACATTATTTAGACATGTTTAGGAACAACCATAATAATCCGAAAAAAGTATTTAGCCAGATAAATAAGAGACATTCATCATGTGAACCTTGCCAGTCCATAACAGTCTGCTAACTGGTCCTATCCAACTCACTGCCGTGGCGCTCTCAGTGGCGGAGAGACATGCGGCACAATGTAGTGCAGCAATATAGTGTACGATAATGCGGCACATGTACTACATTAGCACAGCCCCACTTGTGTCTCTTCGAAACGGAGAGTGCTAAGGCGGTTTGAAATTGACCAATGAACGCTTACAAAGTTGATGTTTTGCCCCGATCTGGATGTTTACTATGGCAGTCAATGTTGTCCTTTGTCATTTAAGTTGGACTGTAAACAGTTAAATGTGTATCTGTCCATGTAGAGAGGAATTAAAATCTCCCTTTTTTAGTTCATGTTTTATAGTTCCACTCATTCTATTTCATGTGGGGAAAGAGAGGGCTCAAACTTCATGGAAGTTTCAACTTCCAAGCCATATAAAATTGATATTTATGATTTAAAAAGGGTGATTTTCAGAGGATTTAAAGTCTAAAATTTATATGTTTTTGGTAATGAGCAAGAAATGTGAATTTTATCGGATGTTCACTAAATATCTTACACACATATCGAGACAAAGGGATATATTTTTTATGAACTGACTCTCCTTTAAAATTTGAATTTGATTGTTGATTCATATCTCGGTAATAATTATATTTTGTTTGTTATCGGGCATATATGAAGTTATTTTCATGATTTGACAAAGGAATAATAATAAAAAGTTCTACACAAAAATTATGAAAATTATCTAATTAAAAAAGTGCATTAGAAGGTGTCCTTTATCAAGAGAGAAATATTATTAGTTCAGCATGAGAGAGGGGAGGGAGACTCCACATTGAGATATTTTGCACATTTTAGATTGTAGCGTCAAAACTCATTTATTTTTCACACAATATTTTGATCATGAAAAGCATCTGACGACTGCTGCCGCCTCTGTCATCTCGAACAGGAAGATGTAAAGCACCTGGTTGCAACATGCCCTGTACTAGAACCCCTTTGGCAAGATCTTGTGAAACGCATTTTTATTTCCTCTATCTCCAACACCAAGAGCTTTCAAAAGTGTTTCCAAAGGGACCCCAAGATCTTCCTCGACTCTGTTCTTTTCCTTCCACCTGGCCCCATGACAAATTATACAAGAGCACACCTGCATACGCTCGTACTACAGTGTGTCTCAATAAAAACGTAACACTTTTGAAATGGTTGGCAAATTGAGCATATATAGTTTTATGAAGAAATGTTGATATGTATAAAAAGCTGAAGGATTGACCTTTCTTATGAGATGAAAAATTGGAAAAAAGAATCATGCTTCGATGAACAGTGTTCACTTAAGTTAGAGGTATGAAAATGTGCCTGCGCAGGATTTTTCCTTTCAATTTTGGAGAGGTAAGCTACTTGTAGCTTAGCTTACAATAAGGTCGATATGAGATATTCAGGATCGATGAAACAACAGGGTATTTTAAATACCGTGAATACCATTCCTTTTTCTCTGATATTTATCAATCCCGAAACATCACCGCCCATTCCCCACCCACACACACAAACGCACACACAAACGCACACACACACTTCCACTCCCATCTTATTGTACCGGGTATAACAAAAAAGTCTTTTTAATGTTTAAAGATGTTCATGTTTCTTTTATTTTTTCTTATTTACAACTGCTTTGTTCATCTTGAAATAAGGATCTGACAAAAGTAATCAGTCCATAGTCCACATGTTTTTTTTTTTTCTTGCCTGAATATCACGGCTTTCAAAGTATCGATTGAGTAAGGGTACCGGTAAAATTAAGTCTTTCACATTAATGATCGACGTCCACCTTTTCTCTCGATACACGATCTTGCCCATTTCAGCATGTCAGCTCTCCTGACCTGACTGTTGCTCTGTCCTGACGAATTAAGGACATCAATCTCGTGTCGGGAGGTGTGGTGTAGACCTTAATCTTGAGCCATCCCCCGAAGAAGAAGTCGAGAGGCATCATATCAGGTGAACGTGGAAGCCATTCAACTTCATATGATCACTGAAGAGCTGGGTGAGGTGTTCTGCAGCAATGGCAAGGTGCCCCATCTTGCACCCACCATACACGTCGGAACCGTCCATTCCTGCCATGGCGATACCTTGCAACTCTATCAAGGGCAGGGATAACATGTCCATCGATTATCGGGACGATTATTTTTGTCAGATCTTTCATTTTAAGATGAACAAAGCAGTTGTAAATAAGAAGAAAATAAAAACAACATGAACATCTTACATAAAAAGATTTAACTTTTTTTTTACAATACGATGGGAGTGGAAGTGTGTGCGTGTGTGTGTTTGTGGGGGCGGTGATTTTTCGGAATTGATAAATAACAGAGCAAAAGGAATGGTACATGTATTCAATCTAATCAAAATATCCTGTTGATCCAAGTAGCTTACTTGTCCAAAATTGGAAGGAAAATCCTGCGCAGGCACATTTTTATGCATCTAACTTAAGTGAACACTGTTCATCGGAGCATGATTCTTTTTTCCAATTTTTCATGATCATTAGAAAGGTCAATCCTTCAGCTTTCTATACATATCAACATTTCTTCATAAAACTATATATGCTCAATTTGCCAACCATTTCAAAAGTGTTACGTTTTTATTGAGACACACTGTACATGTATATTACCTCCGCAACCTTCACTCAAATCAACAACAAAAACTCAACGCTTAAGTATCTTTGTGGACAAGACCTTGAATGGAAGCGGCAACCCATGCTGAACATCTGTGACCTCAGCGGAGGAAGGACACAAGAGAAATACTTTTTTCATTTTGTTTAGATTTGGGCGCTATCCAGCTTGCGCCTGGCCTGCATGCTGCACTGCCGGCAGTGTACGCATGTACGCGCATGCATGCACATGAACTTGTGAAGGGACGTTTCAAGAATGATGCATCTCCACACTTTCGCCGCACACGCTCATGCACGGCTGGATACAAAAATGCATTAGCACCAAAATTTGCGAATATTTATGCCTTTTTTTAGTTTACCAAAACTATAAATTTGAGCTTTTAGTTTTAGTTTTATTTTAGGACATTATCCTGATGCTACACAGGCGATATGACGTCAAGGACACATCTTTCTGTTGTAGTGGAAAAGTAAAAAAAACTCGAATACTATTCCAGAGCAAGCTATAACGTTAACTTGGTGCTAGTCCTAATTTCCCTCCAGTTACGTAGTACCGTTGGCGTTAGTCGTTACGTACATAAAACTCTGTATATGGGACTGTATCTACTTTGGTGGCATCAGAAAATTAACCGGTACAACATTCAATACTCAACGATTCGCAAAACGAACAATTAATTATCAATTACTTCTTATTTCTAAGTACTATGTTTTAAAATATGGTTGAAGTACATTACCAAATGAAGAAATCCGGATCCCAAAATGTTAATAGCATTAACCACATTCCCAATGCACCATGGAGGCTGCCATTTTTAAATAAAAATAATCTAGAGTAAAAGAAAATCGTACCAATTAAAACAAAAATTATTGAAAAAGATTAAATAGTCTTTTAAAAATAGTTCAAATTACTGTTTGTATTATTTTACTTCTTTTAATCTTTTTATAAATAAAATTATGATCTCTAAATTTATTCTTAACAAAATATTTATTTGTGTAGCCTGCCTTCGTATGGCCTTTTCGTGAGCACTGCTGTATTGCAGGGTCAGTAACGAAAATACCACTTTTAAAATCCTTTAATATCTTCGCTAATCATGTGATAAGTCTTGGTTTTCTGCCCTATAACATTCAAATAGTTATTATTTAGTTCAATCCTTCTGTTAATAATGTAATTCAACGATCGCAAAGTATAATTTCAGCACACTTTCCTCTGTTTCAACACCTGGTACCTTCCCGTCATTGCACGGGATTGTACGTATGGGAGCGTGCGAGTATACACATACATGTATCGCGTATCGAAGTCTTTTTTTTTTTTTTAAATATATATGCTGTTAAATCTTCCTGATGTCTCGATGAACCTTATCTTGATCTCGTTTCAAATCAAGGCTCATGTAAAAAGAGGGAGAAGGATCCGGCTCATTTGAAATG
>BQKZ01001192.1:81328-92861 GCA_036244855.1 Temnopleurus reevesii | reverse complement strand
AGAACGAAGAAAATATTACAAGTCAGAAATTTTCCCGATGCGCATGCGCGACAGACGCTGCCGTAAAAATAGTCCACAGGAATTTGTTTACGGTACCGTAAAGATAGCCACTGCGTTTAACTAACAAGTAAATTCAATTTTCAATGAATTTCTTGAAATATGGAAGCAGGGGAAGGGAAATAACAAATCCATAATTCCGTGTATAAAATCTTATTAAACTCGCGTTTTGACTTGTTTTGTCGTGATGTTACTGGTGTATATTTTGAACTTTTGCCTCCAATGTTCATAATTTTTATGTGACACGCGCATGTGAACTGGCCCCTATTCTCCAGGTTTGCCCAGTTCATATTCTATCAGGGAGCATGCTGGGATATATTTCTAGTACAAAATGGGGCGCTAAAGCACTTTCGTATCCAGCGGCATGGCACTGCCGCCGGTGTACGCACGAAGGGACATCTAAAAAGAACGATCGAGGCATCTCCATACTCAGGGCTGGATACGAAAGTGCATGGTGCAAATACACTTTCATATCCAGCCTTGATTATGGAGATGCCTCGTTCTTTAAATGTCCCTTCGTGTGTACACCTGCGTCAGTTCTTCTGGATATGAAAGTGCATTAACGCCCCAAAGTGGGACAAACCCGAAGAAGAGGGGCCAGACAGTGTGCGTGCGCCATAAAAAATTGTAGACATCGGTGGTACATGCAGAAGGTCAAAATACATGCTAGTGGTGAATCCAGTTACAGGACACTTTAAACATTTCAGTAAGTTTGTCAACATATATCGTGAAAATTCAAGAAATGTTTTCAGATCTCATCAATTTTCCAAACACTCCCTATTCGGCGTAATTGCAATGCTGCGCTTCAACATGTGCTCATTTTCCCGTAGATGAGTGATTCCAATACGTGTCCTGTATTACCATGCTGTGCAGTATAAATATTAATAATGAATAGCTTTTTTATAGCGTTATCAACTCTCCATGAGGATTCCCTATTAAAGCGCATTACAATTGCAGCATTATTACCATGGCTTTAGCAGTGCAGAGCTACATGTACATGTATTAGGCGCACAAGCTTTTCAAGATTAAATTCCTGTCAGGTACCCATTCATCTCACCTGGGTTGAGTGCAGTACAATGTGGATAAATTTCTTGCTGAAGGAAATTAATGCCATGGGTAGGATTTGAAAATATGACCCTCTGGTTGAAAGGTGAGAGTCGGAACCACTAGACCACTATACATACAGTTAACATCACCACAAAACAAGTCCAAAAGCGAGTTTAGTTACATCGTGTGCACAGAATAATGGATTTAAATGGTATTTTCTTTCCCCTGTTTCCATATTTCAAGAAATTTCATTGAAAGTGTAATCTATTTCTATGTTAGAAAGTGCAATCTAATGTGCCGATTTTGCAAAGGTTTTCTTGGTCAAAACTGATGCAAAAATCGTTCGGACGCACTGCTGCATGCTTCCTTAGGGTTGTACACAAATTGAATACAGCATGCATATCTGTCCCCTATTTTCAGGATTCGCCCATTATGGTGCATGCCGTGTTTACACTGTGCCTAATCACTTTCGCTCTAGGAAAACTGGCCAATGTATCGCTCAATTTTTTTCTTTACTTGCAGATTTCACCATGACTCGAAAGGGAAACAGAGTTCTCCCAAACGTCCATTTCCGCAAGGAATGGCAGAACTACGTCAGGACATGGTTTGACCAGCCAGCCCGTAAGAAGAGGCGCCATAACAACCGTGTGCAGAAGGCCCGTAAGATCGCCCCTCGTCCCACTGCTGGTGCCCTTCGCCCCCAGGTGGCTTGCCAGACATTCAAATACCATACCAAGCTCAGGGAGGGACGTGGATTCACACTTGAAGAGCTCAAGGTAAATCTTATTTTTAAATCTTGGGCTTTTTAATGCAAAAAAAAAAACCATATCACAATATTTACAATACTTTACTTGAAATAATGGAAACTAATTCATTGAAAAAAAAGAAGGAAAAAGGGTAGAATAGGGAACAATAAAATTTAGTNCATATCACAATATTTACAATACTTTACTTGAAATAATGGAAACTAATTCATTGAAAAAAGAAGGAAAATTGTAGAATAGGGAACAATAAAATTTAGTAAAACCTCGTCCCTGGGACTAGAGAAATTATCTCTTTATATCAAAACCTTGTTATATCAGGGCCAAAATACAATAAATTACAAATATATGGGACAAGGAAAACAACCTTGTTATAACAAGATCTCGTTTTATCAGTGCTCTTTATATAACAAGGTTGGAGTGTACTTGTATTGCAGTGTATGAGTAATTCAATAACAACGCTGACTAGTATAGAGAATGTTTAAAAATCTTAGCATTTTCCTTTTTTCGATAAGGGATTAATAACCTGAATTGGCACAAATTTACAGACTTTTTGCCACAATGATATTTGTGTACAGATAAACCTCCTTATAATTAGGTCCTTTGGGCCAGAAGAAGTTGACTTTGTATTCACTATAGCAGGGCTAATATTTTATAGAATACAAAGAAATGGTGCAAAAAAATATTGCCATGTTATATCGAGGGTCTACTAAAACGGCATTCTTTACAACGATGTTGGATTATTTACATGTATGTCAGTGGCATGTGGCTATGTTTTGGTTTTAAACTTGGGAAAGGTAAACTTGCTACTGCATCCAAAATTTATCTTCCTGTAAAAACTATAAACTTGCAAGTCAAATTCAAATTGTCATGAAAGTTAATAAATATGACAAGTCGTTAATCTTTTCTACAATATCACTCCAACAGGCTGCAGGTATCCACAAGAAGTACGCCCCTACCATCGGCATCTCTGTTGACCACAGGAGGAAGAACAGGTCCGTTGAGGGACTCCAGGCTAATGTCCAGCGTCTGAAGGAGTACCGATCCAAACTCATCCTCTTCCCCAAGAAGATGAGCAAGCCCAAGAAGGGAGACAGTGACGTAAGTTTCATGGATTATAGAAAATTTATTTATTGGATTACCAAGACTGATATCACGGAAGTTATGAGGGAAGCATTTCTATGCTTTTGCATTTAGTTTCTGGAGAATGTCGTAGAACACAAAGTTCAGCTTATTTTCACTCTTGAGTGCTTCCTCGGCTAAGATTGGAGATGGTCGGCATGGGTTACCATTTTCATTAGAGGTCGTGTCCACATGGATTCTTCAGACATATTGATTTTTTTTTAGAGAGAGACAGAGATAGTTGAGTGAAGGTTACGTACATGTAGGTAATATAGAAGAGCATGTGCAGTTATGCTCTTGTACATTTTGCCATGGGGCCAGGTTGGAGGAAAAGAATAGTCTAGGAAAATCTTGTGGTCACTTGAAAAACTTACCAAAGCTCTTAAAGTTGCAGTTGGAGAATGTACGTCCTAAGATCGTGCCTAGGGGTTCCATTACCGGACATGTTGCAACCACGTGCTTCACATCTTCCCGTTCAAGATGACAAAGGCGNTGGACATGTTGCAACCACGTGCTTCACATCTTCCCGTTCAAGATGACAAAGGCGGCAGCAGTCGTCGGATGCTTTCCCAATCTTTGGATGCTTTCCCAATCTTAGAAGTCTCTCTCTTGGGTCAGATAGATGTTGTAGGAGAGCTGGGCTCGGAACGTTATTGCATGTCTCCGGGAGGGGTTAGTAACGTGTCAAAGGTACAGGTCCTTGGCGTTTGGCTTTGGCATCCTAGTCCAGAGAGCAAGCAAAAAACTGTTGTAGTGTATAGTAGATAGATAGATAGATAGATAATTTTATTTGTCCACTATGGGAAATTTGCTTCGTTGGCTTTGACAATACGTGTACATTCAAACAAATGAAACATAAAAATGATATAATACAAAAAGTAAACACATAGAGATTGCACATAATCATGCATATACCATACAATAAACAAATAGAAAGAACATATAGATGACAAGGTCGGTAGACAAAAGTCAACAAATACAGTATATCAGAAACGTTACATTACATGAGAACAGGTTCAATGTTGCGATTTTGGGTGACTAAGTTAATTGACTTTATGGCGAACATTCAAATCAGAAATTATCCAGAACGACAGTTTAAAATGAAGTGGAACAAAGAAATTTTTATAATCATACTCAGAAAATTGTCATACTAAGCAAAGGTTAATTTGTGGAGATGCATATAAAACGGAAATATCATTTATATTGCGTAGTTTTTTGTTTGTTTTTTTTTCCTTCCTTTTCTTTTTACTTTCATTGGTGTCTAAAAGTAAAAGTATAATGTGAACAATAAACACATGGATGATTTGTGTTCATGATCATTCTTTTAAAGTCATGTCATTAATAGAAGCATTTGACCATATCTTCAGTCGGTCTGTGCTATTTTAGTCATTACAAATATAATTCTTTATTTTCTTTTCTCTTTAATCCCAACACAGGAGGCCGAGCTCAAGATGGCTACCCAGCTGACCGGTCCACTCATGCCGATCAAGGTCGTCCAGAAGCGTGCGAAGGCCCGTGCCATCAGCGACGAGGAGAAGAAACACAGCGTGTACCAGGCTCTGCGTATGGCACGCTCCAACCAGAAGCTCCAGGGTATGAGGATAAAACGTGCCAAGGAGAAGGAAGCAGAGGAGGCACAGAACAAGCCCAAGGGAAAGAAATAGATCTCTATCCTCTACAATCAATGGATTCCAGCTCACATTACATAAACTCAAAACCCGTAACGAACATTCGTGAAATCCTGTTGAGTATTATTCGATCAGAGTACTCCGTACTAGATGTGCCAAGAAGTGTACATGACATGATTATCATTATTGAGACATTATGTTTTCAATAAACGCAAGATACACAGGCAATGATGTGTTTTGTTTCATCCTTCTTTTTCTTCATATTTTTTTTTTTTTGGTGGGGGGTTGAAAGAGTTGCAGTTGATCAGAAAGTGCCAATCAAAATCAGTGCTTCATTTGCATAATTTGCCACTGATTTTCTGTTGATTAGCAATCAATTGCAACTTCCATGTAGTAGTAACACCCCCTTAGAGTCATTGCATTTTAACCAGAAAAGGTGCAATAAATTTAGCCTTTCCTAAGCCTTTGCAATATTCACAGAAATGCCAACCATTTTGAAATATGCTTGAGGTATATTTTCATAATTAATGAATTCAAGGCCTTGATCAGAAGCGAATGACTGAGAGCGTGACCATTTTCATGATATTTTTCTCGCTTATGTTTGACTACAGTTATTGGCCTTCTAATTTTGCCTCCTGCATACTCCGGAATAGTCGGCATCTGTGAATAATGCGGAGATCGAGCTTGAAATGGTTGCGATGAGCTTGATGATTTCAGCAGGGGCTGATTTCTTCAAATACCAAAGGCCTACTGGTGCGGGGTATTTCTAGAAACACACAAACGTTGCTGAAAGGTAACTAGCTCTCTTCCCACTAGCGATTGTGTTCTGTCATCTTGAGCTCAATATCTGCAATTAGACTTGTATGTATGTTTCTTGCTGATGAACATGGTTACATGGTCCATTGAAAACTTGAGATAAAGAGATCTGGGCCCTATTGCATAAAAAGTTTCGTTTAGAAGCAACCCAGGAAATATAACGAAGTCCTAAATTGCTTGAAAATGTAGTTAATTTTTTACCTTGCGTTTAAACGCAACTTTTTATGCAATAGGGCCCTGATGTAACAAAATATCTGACATAAAGAGGTGAATAATCTGGTTCCAGCTAGTTTTTCATTCTGCTATAAAAAGATTACTGCTATAACAAAATATTCTTTATGGTCCCAAACACCTCGTAAACTGAGCTTCCACTGTATTCCTCGAAACATTTATTAACGATAGAGCCTCAATGCAGGGTACTTGGAATCCAATTTGCGTACATTACTGTTGCTCTTCAGGTAGTCTTTAGCAACCTTTGGTTAAATGAGAATACACAAAAATTGCCAAATTAGTTAACTCGCATTTTGCTAAAAAGGGTCTTGGCTGTCCTCTTGCTCAGAAATCTTAATTTCTTACGCTACCCTCAGCGGACGTATCAAAGTTTATTTCCTATGCAATGAGGGTGGTACAAGAAGTGGAAACCCAGTTTAATGAATTCTTTTGGACCATCGAATCTACCTTGTTATAGCAGTAATCTTTTCAGAACAGAGTTAAAAAAAACAATAAGTTATGAGGAGCTGGGAACAGATTTTTTACCTCTTTATATCAGATAATCTGTTGTATCAAATCTCTTTGTACAGTCAGACCTCGTTATAAAGAACACTGATATAACACGCTCTTGTTAGAACAAGGTGATTTTCCTGGTCCCATCTCTTTGTATTTTATGGTACTTTTGCCCTGATATAACAAGGTTTCAATATAAAGAGGTAATAGGCGGGTTTAATAATAGATGCAAATTTTATGCATACCTCTAAGACAAAGGTTGTTCTTGACAACCAGAAAGCTTGCCCGAAGCTTGCCCGACATAGCAACAAGTAATGTATGCAAACTGGATTCCAATTATTGTAGTATTATTGTTATCAACCGGTCTATGGAACACCACGTAACTACGCTAAACGCACATAAATTTGAATATATAAGTAAACCCGCCTATTTCTCTTGTTCCAACGTCCTCGTTATAATAAGGTTATACTGTACCGAGCTACCACTGTAGGTCAGTTATTACTAGCTGGTTCAAGGACGTTAGTGAGAAAGGAATTTGAATCTACAGTGGAAACCCAGTATGAAGAGATCTAATAAAATAAACATTTCTAATATGAAGAGATGGTAATCTGGCTCCAGCTCATAACTATTTTTCAGCCTTCTATAATAAGATAACTGCAGAAATACGGAAGGAAGACGCTTGGCTGAAGGTGAAGGCGTTCGGTTGGCGCTCGAAATACACACGCATCACGTCTTTCTTTCAAACATCAGCATTCACGGAGCTGGTCAGCCTTTGGCTACAAAAACACAGAGGTGTGATTAAACCCTAAACGAATAATGATTCACAGTTAACTGCCTCAGAACAACGAGTTGGGTTGAATCGTGTTGCTTCCGGGGTCCTATGTGACCGGGGCATCACTTAACCCGAAGTAACGAAGAACACGCGCTGAAAGTTGTAGAAGTGCATTTCTTTGTACCGCAAAAAAAATTATGCCCCGGTCACATAGGACCCCCGGAAGCAACACGATTCATCCCGACTCGTTATTCTGAGGCAGTTAACTGTGAATTAACAAAGAGTCGGGGTGAATCGTGTTGCTTCCAGGGCTTTAGGATGGTCATTATTTTTAAGATCTGTTTTTACAAAATTATGCACCATACTCTCCATGGCCAGGCCGAAAGGCCTGAGTGCACCGAACCAGCAACGAAGATCTATCAAGGGAATTGAGATGAGGGGTTTCCCCTACCATGGTAGGGAGGTGATGAAGTACTGCAGGGGCAATATAAATGTGAACTGGCGTGTTAAAAATACTTAGCGGTCGTACTTGAGGCGTCAAAGCTAGGGAGCAAACGAGGCAAGCGGGGGAGGGGTTATTCCCCTTCCAATGCAGATATACAGACCCTAAAATTCATACGCCCTTATTCTGATGTCAGGTTTAACTTAAAATAGAGTTTAAATATGTGGTTTAAGTATGGGAAGCCAAAAGAGGCTTGAATCTATAACAGTCTATGTTTAATTTACCAGCATATTTGTCACTTATAGTATTTAAAACTGTCTCGGAATAAAAACTTCAATAGTTTTCTACATTATTAGAGCATGGGAAAAGAGAGCAGTTAACATAAGAACTATACATTGTAATTAAAGTTTTGGCACAGATTTAGACCAGGATTAACTCAAACCTTGCTATCGGAATACGGGCCATACAGTGTATTTCCTGAAAATCAAAATTCCTTACTAAAAAGTGACAGTTGAACATAAATTTCGCCCTATCAATAATAACCTACACTTTTGAGACGTATGTCAAAAAATGCTTTGTAAAGTTTCATCAATTAATTTTCATCATAATGCTTAGCTGCTCCATAACCCCATCTACAGAATGTTATACAAAAATGAATTTGTATCATACTTGGATGAACACAACTGTTAATGTCTGGGATATGGTCTTGCGCCGAAATGCGTTATCAAACAACTGATCTGGGTCCGATTGCTCTAAATGGTCTTAGCTATCCTCTTCGTGCTAAAGCGTCTTAACTTCTTGTGCGCCCCCTTAACAAAGTTGTATCAACGCTAATGTCTATGTTACAAGAGTGGCACAAGAAGTCAATACGTCTTAGCAAGAAGGGGATAGCTAAGACCATTTCGAACAATCGGCTCCAGCATGATCAGAGCAATGGTACCCATTCTTATGGTGATTCATGTTATTTTGTCACATTCGCGGATATCTTCCAGAAACACAACGACTTTTTTTTTGACGCCTAGACGTATAGCCACGGTGTAGGAGTTTTACACGCCTCCAACTCATAACAAATACGAAATCTTAAAATAGTAGACCTATCTGCTCTAAAATAAACTGCAATGTCTTTTCTCTATGCCAAATCGAAATCCAAATGTATGTACCTTTTCATTTCAAAATTGCATATTTTTGCCTAAAGTTGACCACGAAGTATGTAGCTCAATTGAAAAAGCGTGCATCCAGAATCGCAATTTACCAATTCGAGTCCTCTTCTTTTTCGGGCGTTTTGTGAGAAAACCTTATAACATATTGCGATAATGCCTGGAAGTAATTATATATGTTTTCTATTCAGAACATGAGAATCAATAATCTATGTTCTCACAAATTGTTAATATCCGAACATAGGGCAGTCCATATGAAAACGAAGGGATCCCGGCATAGCAATAATCAAAGTGCATCCCATTGATATACATGTCTAATCTATGAAGAAGAGTATGTTTCAAAGAAAATTGAACTATTATGGTAGTTTCGTACCCTTTTAGCTATTTACACGCATCTAAATTCGAGCGATTAAGAAGTACCTGATGAAGGACGAATCTGAAAAAAATAAAATGATTTATCTTATCACTCGTTTAATTTTGCCCATGTATCGTTCTTCATGTTTTTATATAGATACTCATTGTCATTAATTTGAGACCCACGGGTTCATGATGTCTTCATGGGGCCACTCTTATTTGATTAAAGCGCAGGTGCAAGCTTTGAAATTGACGGGACTGGTCGCATCTTTCTAGATAAGTTCTCCTGGCATTCCTAAGAGATGTGTTGCCAACATGAAAAATGGTCGTTACTTTTCAAGTGCTGTTTCCAACGTCAAATGCAGACGTAATTGTCGTAAAAGATAAATCTTCTTATTAGCTTTTGTAAACAGCCAAGTGATGCCACCATAAGCACAAGAAAGGCGAATATTCTAGCAGCATCAATACCATTTTACAGTGATAGTGTTATCCTCTTTCACTACCTCAAATACACACACACCTACACACGCATAATTATACATATACACAGACATACACACACACATACACACACACAATTACTAACACACACACACACGCACACACACGACCATTTACATGTACTTACAAACGCGAACGCACCTACATCAATGCACTCACATAGACACACTGAGACACACACATACCCATCTTCTTCCTCTCTTTCATTCTCTTTCCCTATCAATTATTTTTCATAAAATTTTTCTACACGCACTTTGAATCTATTCCCATACTTTTTATACCCCCCTCTCTCTCTCTCTCTCTCCCCTCCCTCTCTCTCAGTCTCTCTCTATTCCGTTACTCTCTTTTCTGATCATTCGAGATGAAGATGAAGAATTTAATGTTCTGTCCATATAGAATACTTTTCACCATACACGAAGTCAATATCATCCCTACGTGATATGCCATTGAGCTTGACTTCATCCTATGACGTAGATCACGTTCATAAACCACGTCATCATCTTATTTGAACTTCCATCAGACATTTATAAAAACAAAAGCTCTCTCAAAATTTTAGATTTCCAATATCAATAAATGATTTCGAGAGGTTAATTCCAAGATCTACTCTATTCGTTATTGCAGTCACAGATGTTGATTTAAAGAAAAGTGCGTTTCATGGCCGATAGTTTGTTCCCGGTTTTTTCTCAAAGTGCAATTGCTTGTTTCGAAGAAATGTATTCCTGGTTCGTGTGTATCCACCATCATCATCAACATCATCGTCATTATCCACCATCTTTATCTTCCTCCTCTTACTATGCATTATCACCACCGCCATCATCACCGGCATCATAATCATCATCCAAATTATTACCATCATCCTTATCATCATCATCTGTTCGTCATCACAGTCATCCTCAAACCACCATAATTAACATTATCCTCATCACCATAACTACCACCATCACCTTCATCGTCGTCATCCTCCTCCTCCTCCTCCTCCTCATCATCATCATAACCACCATTATCACCTTCATCGTCGTCATCATCATCCTCATCATCATCATCATCATCATCATCATCATCATCATCATCATAATCGTCATCAACATCAACATCATCATCATCATCATCATCATCATCTTCTTCGTTTTATTCTTCATCATCATTATCATCATCATCATCATCATCATCATCATCATCATCATCATCATCATCGTCATTATCATCATCATTATCATCATCATCATCATCGTCATCACCATCATCATCATTCACATCATCATCACCATCAGTATTACTATCATCATCATCGTCGTCGTCATGATCATTATCATTATTATCATCATCACCATGTTCAAAAAGGGTGAAATGTACGACCAACATTTCTGACAAGCAAACAAACAAAAAAGGTTTATATTTCAATTCTTAGGCGAGCTGACAACCAAAAAGTAAAATGAATCCTCAGAATTTATCGTTGATATTACTTCCATCCCCCTAAAATACTGGGGGGGGGGGCGTCCATTGCTACCCTGGGTACACGCCTATATTAAAATGCCATAAACATTTCCATGAGAGAGCGCGTTATTTATTCCTGCAAATTCAATGATAACAATAATAATGAACGACATTTATATCGCGCCTGTCAACTCTGCAATACAATTCCCTAGGCACTCTACAATTGCAGCGTTATGTTATAGCAATAAGATCCCACCTAAAAAAAAAAGTTTCACCATCACACAAGAACAAAAACCGTAATCGTTTACTTCAAGACCATTCTACAGGTTGTGTTTCAACGGTGAAAGATATTTCATCAGGTTTATACGTCTCAATTTGCCCCCAACAATTTGACATCCGATATTTGATCAGCTTGTTGTCCAACCAAAAATATAAACGTGATCATGAGATGGTGTTTGTTCAGATGCATAGAATCCAACGAGATGTTTGTTCCTAATCCCTTCTACACTGGCCATTTGGTCGATTCCGATTCATCAAAACGACCTGAAGATGAAAATTGTGTTTTTGATTAACATTTTCGTTTTTAGAATATTTTGTTTCACAAAATCACGAGTAGATAAAATGCCGTGTGAACAATATTTTTGAGAATTTGAGAGAATCAATATAGGTCTTCGGTGAGCGCCCCCGATTTTTCGTGACCACCCCTTGCAACCCCCCAC
>BQKZ01001192.1:70301-81043 GCA_036244855.1 Temnopleurus reevesii | reverse complement strand
AAAAAAAAAAAAAAAAATGTTCCTGAACCAATGAAATGAAAAAAAAAGACATTAATTAGAAAAATAAGGACTGTGTTATTTTCTTGCAGAATAAGGATATTGAGGACATCTTGCACACTTCTGCAACGTGTTGTAAATATTTTATATTGCTATGTTCATCAATCGAATCACAATCAGTTTTGTGGATTCTTTTTATAGCAACAATTATTGCTAGTTTCATCAATAAATGTTTAAATCATATTGTAACGATTGCGATTGTTTAAGTGCAAAAGACAAATATAGATACTTGCAACAACGAGAAAAACAAATATACCTGCAAAAATACATTCTTTATTTTATTTCTAGTCACCCAAAACATTTCGATAATTCTTAATGATTTCATTCTGAATCTACTTTGACAGGTTGTGACTAAAAATAGAATGTATGAAATACTTTGGAACATTGTTGCTTTTTAATGACGTATGACGAATATGATTGTCTTAAGTTCAGGAGCTGAGAGGAAGGGGGGGGGGGGGGGGTGAACGTATGTACACCTAATGTCATGTCTTGAATTTTTCAACTTCTTCATTCCGAAACAGTGTTACAACCGGGAAGGTTTTTGAGAATGAGAACATAGCAAAGTAGATAAGAAAAGAAGAAAATGAAGGAGAAAAGAGAGAGAGAGAAAAAAAAAACGAAAACGAAGATCAGTATGAAGCAACAGGAGAAGAAGAATAAGAAGGCAGAGGCGAAGAATGAGAAGAAGAAGAAGGAGACGAAGAGGAAAACGGAGAAGTAGAAGAACAGAGGGAGATGGAGAAGTAGAAATAGGAAATAAAGACGAAATATTGGTTTAGACGAAGGAAATAGACATTGGTGGTCTGAGACACCTGTCATTAATTAAAAACAGAGCTTTCAAACCATTCCTTAAAGCCCAAGTATAGTTCTGGTAAAGATGAAGAAATGTGAATTTTGGGGATGTTTATCATGACATGTAATTCTTAAACACATTTTGAGACCATAGCATATTTTTTACAAACTGATTCTTTTGAAAATTTGAATATGACCATTAAATCATATTTAGCGTCCTCTCTTGGTTATAGCATTATTTTGGTTGTTATCGGGCATATACAAACTTATTTCCGAGATTTGACAATAGAATGATAAAGGGATATACACAACAATTGAATTCTGAAATTTTCCTCCAATTCTGAGCATGGGAAGTTGTCCTTTATGAAGAAAGGAAATATTGAATTAGTGTGGTGAAGCACCACACTAAAAAAATTGCACATTTCTGGGTTATAGCTTTTCCCAAACTCGTTCATTTTCGCACGATCTTTTGTGCAATAAGTTTATGATACTATATTTCATTTCATATAGATTTGAAGACAAAACATGGCGATAAAAATATTCGCTTTTACCAAAACTGTACTTGGGCTTTAAAAATGTTTTATAGTCTAAATCTTCTACTTGTGACGTTGTGCACATGGTATCCTGTCCCAAGGGTTTAACATGTTGAGTTCATGAACAAATGTTCTCAACCTTATTCAGACCAACGTGCACAAACATCAAACACGATTCTTTACCATGGTAAATGGGAAGGGAGTGGAGAAGTGTGGTTCAAAGAAAGAAGAAGTAGAAATAGTACCAGAAGTAGTAGAAGTAGTAGTAGTAGTAGTAGTAGTAGTAGTAGTAGTAGTAACAGAAGTAGTAGTAATAGTAGTAGTAGTAGTATTAGTAGTAGTTTTAGTAGTAGTAGTATAGTCAGATAGTAGTAGAAGTGGAGGAATTGAGGAATAAGAAGAAGTAGAATATGGAGAAGAAGAAGAAGAGGAAGGAAAAGAGATTAAAAGAAGAAAAAAGAAGGAGGAGAAGAAGAAGAATATGCTTAGTTCAATTTGTACACTTCCATAACTGGGAGGGGGGCAAGGTAATTATTCACAAGCCCGTTTATAATTTCCGCATAACCTAGAGTAATAATAATTTGCCTTGTTAATGGATGGAGTGCAATGACATCATCATATGAACTGTGTAATGAACAAATCCGCAAAGGCTCTCAAAACAAGACATGATTACACGACCTTTCTAAAAGCGGTCGATTAATGCAGCATCTCGTCTATACTCTAACGTCTTCGCCTTTTGAGAAGTCGGTCAACCAAACAGTCCCATTAATGATCAATGCGCAGCATGTAAATTTAGATACGGCATTGGAAAGGTTCATGTTCCGCATTTCTGTAATCTGTCACAAACATCTATTGATAAGGAGCAAAAGATAAAATTTCCGAATCGGTAAAAACGATATTCATCGACCATCACGATTAACAATAAAAGTCAGTTTTTCATTAATACTTTATTTTATAAAAACTTGTAATTCATATGTATTTTGGAAATTTCAATTGTATACTATCTTTTGTTGTTTTGAGTGTTAATAAAAATGGAAAAATGAATACATTGTAGATTCGATGCCAATAACTTTTGTCTACGTCCAATGTTGGTAATGTCAAAGTACCCGTTGATTCAGATCATTATTCATCAGTGATCATTTACATTAGCGTATCGGGGAGAGGGGGGGGGGGGCATTTGGAGAACGCCCCTTCCTCCTCGATAGAAAGAGGTAGGGTCTCGAGAGGGTGCAAACTGGCGGTAAGGAGGAGGGACGAAAATCCTGAAAAACCTCTCTTTCCAGTTGGGGGTTAAGAAGGAGGGGCGCCAAAAAACAGTCGGGCCTCGAGGATCTCTAATTTTGGATAATGTGTTCATTCTGTAGGCATTTCTAGCGTCACCATAATGGTACCAACTGCGTCATGGAGCTTTACCAGGGTTGGCTGCATCGCCCACTTTATTCAGAAAAAACAGGCCAAGTCTTTTGCAGTGTGTATAAATTTACAGCCCTTCCACTTTTTTTCAAAGTGTTCCACGGTCCCTGTATGGCTGTATGGCTAAATGAACATCGACGGAAAATAATTACTACCCCTCTACAAAGATTACAATTGTATGCTGGGTACCCTTGTCATTCAAGCATCAGCCGGATAAAATAAGAAAGGTCGTTGAGACATTCACCTGCATGCGTGATGAGTTAATGAAAAAAAAATTCTTCATCTATTCTGCATTCAAGATTAAACTACAGTTATCAAATTTTAGAATTAGATAATAAATTACATAGCAAAATAAATCACACAAAATGTGATTATCAACCTGATCAAGGGGCTCAACTGAGGAAAAAACCAACACTTTCGCAGATTTATAGAATGGCCGTTTCATAAGTCTGGTTAGGTAACTCACGACTCTACGCACAACTGGCGACCCCTTCTCAGGTGTTGTCAGCATTGCGTACAGGAAACGGTTACTGGTCGTGCGTAATGTTCTAAATTTGTCGAAGGTTTTACAGTATAAGGTGGCATGACTCGACCTTTATCGCGTAAAAACGCGTGAAGGAGAGAAGGCTATATACCTGCTTCTTACTTTACGGCTTCATATTGGTTTACTATTCATGATAAATGAAACCACACCATTATTTTGATGTATGACCGGGTTATTGTACCCCTCGATAGGCAGCTAATATTGAAATACAAACCTTTACATTACGTACATGTATCCTGACCGCAGCGGATGTATTACCATATATACTGACCACTATTTTTGTTTCCAGACAATGGCTCATAAAAAAACATGAGGTGATGCATGTACATGGCTGTTTTACCGGCGTCACATCATGGTCAGAAGGGAACTAGATACGATTTTTAATTATTGAAGTCGGAAAGGGAGAAAAAAAGAAAGAAGACAAATACAAAAATTAAAAAAAAACAGTGCTCTCTCTCACAAAGTCTCAAAAGCCACGAAAAGAGTGCAACTGCATGGTAAAGACAAAAACAACTCTATATGAGAAACTTGTTTAATCATTTTGAATTATATCCTAAGAATGAATTTTCATGAAAAAAATATGAGATTTCAAAGAATTTATTTCAATGAGTGTGATTGAGCATTATATCGTATTGTATTATACTGTATTTTCAATCAATAAAAAGACGTATTTCATATACCATACTACAAATTCAGAATACATTCGACAAATGTTGTGAAGACGACATAATTTGTCAAGATGCATATCAGATTACTTCGCTAATCATCTTACCTCGCCGTTAGTCAAAATATAAAGTACATTCAACTCATAACACCGGCAAAACGAAATTACTTCTAAAGAACTTGTGTGTCAAAGGCACATCTACAGGGTCCTCCGGCACCCCCCCCCCCCCCCCCCCCAAAAAAAAAAAAGTATGGAAAAGATATCACACAGGCAAGTAAGGTAATTTTCACAAATTTATACAATAAAACTCTTTTCAGGGCAATAATAATTTTACTTTCCCAGGTCAGCGCGCTATTCCAATATGCCGGTGGCCTCTTATCATGTTTGAGCAAATCAGACAAGTTCCCTCCGAAGAAAATTTACGGTGTCTATAAACGACATATATCTTGAGGAGACACGGCGAAAGGAGCGTAGAGAGGGTCAATTTACTCGTGGCGCGCGCTATAAGGAACGAGCGAGAAACCTAGCTTTGGCGGGCAAACGAATTTTTAACCGGTATCGAAGTGTCGTCTGCCACAGTCTTCGATCGTAGTTCATTCATTCGCGAGACAAGTTAGAGCTCCGTCATCACCCTCTGCTAATGACATCAATGTTCAAGACTGCATCCATAACGTCCATCATCATCCAGCACCTTATTATTTGGAATATAGGATTTATATTTTGATTGGGGTGAACTGAAAGTGTGAGCGGTGTCAGTCAGAGTACGATCGAGAACAAGCGAGCGAATCAACAGGTAGGACATAATGATACGAGGTGACATCAATTTAGAAATTAATGAGCTCATTAAAAGTGTTCCATTCTATTTGTACTAAGTCGGGACGGCCTGTAGCGAGTGAGATATACCCGTGGGTGAACACAAGACAAAACGATACAAAGCATATCACGGACGCGGATTGCATGAATTTATGAAATTTTGGAATAATTCATAAAGCGTTGGATGATATTAATCCCTTGTGAATAATTGGAAAGAAACCGTGCCCTAGTTTCTCACGAGGCACCCCAGTGCACGCAGACGCTATAGACTGTCCATCAATCATCGGCTCAAAGGATTATGAAATCAACAGCATAATATTGGATAATAGATTGATACACATTGTAATATGCACCAACAAATCTCGAATATGACTGTGGAGATAACACCCGATATTCGTTCACCGAGTCGCGGTGTCGGTGGCCTGGGCGATGCCTGTGATACGATCCTCGCAACCCTCTTCGTCGTGGGATGCTTTATCGCTTGTAAGAGCTCCTACGACTGTCTTCGACGATGGCGAGGGAAGCTCAACATCGTCGTCGTGGGCTGTGGCCCTGTCGGTCTCACTGCAGCCCTGGTCGCCGTCCGCAGCAAGCGGGCTAAGAGGATCACCATCTTTGAGGAGAAGACCAGGTCCCAGTTGATGGATAGACCGCATCAGATCAGTATTGAACCTAGAACTGTTGGGTTCTTGAAGAAGCTAGGTGTGGACTTTGATAACATGGAAGGGTGCTGGCATTTGGATCGATTCTATACAAGGATTGGTATCTTCCAAGAGTACATTCTTAGCTTGCTGCAACAGATCAACGAACCACCTCTCGATATACATCTGGGTACTAAGGTAAGAGCATGACGATTATGTAAGAGCATGGACTTAAAACGCTGGGTCCATTTTAAGAGTCAAAGAATCATCAAGATTTAGGAATGATGGGATATAGGAAATTGAATGCCCGTGACACAGACTTGTGATTAACATTGTATTTACTCCAATCAATTTCCTTAACTTTTAGACTCACTCACAACGTCTGCCTTGTGATAACGTTTTAAATACGCTCAGTGAACGCATAAATACGGAGAGAAGACGTTTGACTGACGCTCAAGATGTTTGGTTGGCGCTCAGCGTATGCATGCAACAGTGTCAGCTAAGCGCCGTTCCTCCAGATTTCTGCGTTGATGGAACATTATCAAATTCTATGAATGCTGGACAGACATTATCTAAAAGCCATAATGTGTGAGCCAGCTTTTAAAGTGATTGATCATGGTTCAATCTCCTCATAGGGTTATATGTCTACCCTAAAAGAATTACTTGCATGCTTTTAGCTGTATATAACAATATCAACCATGACTTAACCTGTATCTCGAAGAAGTTAACACAGGTGCTATTCGAGCCTAGAGGGAACCATTCATGCATGCCAAATATTGAAGGGTTTCAAATGTTAGACATTCGGAATTTTTAATCATCGATATTTGATCATTATGATTTTAAACCACATTGTGCTACACATTTCATCAGATCCCCTATTGTTTTTGTTCCAAAAATAGAATTTGAATCGTGAATTTATACATTTAATATCATGGACATATAGATATTCGATCAAAGATTAAAGATCAAAGTCGCTATCAAAGAAACCGATTGCTTTGCTCTTGAAACAATGTTAACACTCATGATGTATAAGTAGATTGATGCCACATACAATTCATTACACCATCATGTTTGACATGAAGTATGATAATGTTGCTGCATTCAAACTATATTTGTTATCCCATGCCCGCCATGTCATGTGCGTTATATCTGTAGTGAGAAAAACAAATTCTCTACATATCAATTTCACTTATAGCGTAGCATTCAGGAAATCATTTCCAGATTCATATCAATCTTTGGAGCAGATGAATTTTAGGTATTGATGAAAAATAAATTCCTCCTTCTCCTTCTGCTTCTATTATGTCGTTACTTTGCTTTTCATTCTATTCCATTTTAATTTTCTCTTTATTCGTCTGCCTCTTGCTGATAATCTCTCTCATTGATGTCCCTCTATTCTATCCTCCAACGTTGCGCAATAGGCCGAAACAAAAATATACGTTCTTATTGATATAATTTAGCGTATTTTTATAAGTCAAGAAATTAGGCACGGTAATAAAAGATAATTTTTCGGCCGTCGGTGTCTGATATAACTGAATAATTGAATGTTCATAGTCTCACATCCAAAGTGTTGTACAAAGCCAGTAATCCTGCTAACCCAGTTCTTCGACATAAAAGGTCGCATAATTGGCATCAGGGACTTGAAAATGAAGACAGATTTCTTTGAAACTGAGAAAGCAGGAACCGGGTTGGTATAGAATGTCGCGCTAATTCTGCTCGTATTAGAACATCTCATTAGAATGCTCACTCTGCTCGTGGCTAATAGTAATACTGGCTTTTATGGAGACAAAATATCAAGTAAAACCTTAAATGTTTACAGAACAAAGGCCAATATGCATGGTCGATGACGTGTTTGAAGTTTGCGGGAAAATTTTAATTTCCTGTCGGTATCTTACGAGGGATGTCGTCATTTATTGTCGTCTGACAGCTTGCTTTCAGGCGTTTGACATGTTTTCTGGTGAATTTGGAGGGGAAAACCGGCTTGTGGATTGACGTCTTTGTAGCTTTTTTTCTCTCCTTTCTTCAGACGGTTTTCGTATACGATATGATTGTGTTCGCTATGTACGCTTGAATGATATTTTGTGTTCTCGTACTTTAATCTTGGTCGTCATTAAAAGACGTTTTGAAGGGGTTGCGTGTGATGTTGGAAAGAAATTGCTTCGGGAGTCGCTGAATAAAAGTATATCGTTTCGCAAACGTAAAATGAACAAACATGCCCCCGTGCCGAAGAAGAAAGGACAGAGGAAAATGAGCTACAAAAAGGAGAGGAGAAATAAATTCTGAGAATAATGAGTTCGAGCGAAACAAGTGGAAGACGAAATAGAAGCTTTATTCTATTTGCATATTAAAAACAATGAAGATCAGAAGAAGACATAAAGAAAAATAATGAAAGATAAATTAAAAAGAAATGACATACTTAAAAGGTGTGTAGTCGGGTGTGATAAGGTGTAAATCTTTGATTATTTTACAACGTAATTATTAATTTTATTTTGTCCTGATGGATAATTAGTAAGACCCAAAAGTGTTTGGCTGCCCAAGCCCAACAGACCCTCTGAAAATGGCCGGACCTGACATTTTTTGTAGCTTTTGACTCAAATTAAAATAGCACAGTAGAATTAAAGAAAAAAAAGAAATGTATAGGCTACATCGGGAGGAAAAGAAATAGTGCATGTGTCAGCGTTGTGGTTGCGACTGAACCAAGGAGTTACTCTACTACTAGACAAAAGAAATAAGTTCTTCGAAAAATACACTCAGGATAATCCGAAGACACTCTTCGAAATTTGTTTACAATTCGACAATATTTCGAACCGACCATTACAATTATTGACTGTTATTACATATCCTGCCGATGTCTGCTTCTTGAATATTTCCCCCGAGAAACGACCGCATCATAAACCCATTTACCCCTAACTTCCCGCGCCCCAGATTTCAAACATTACCATCATATCAATATTACCCAGGACGAGTGTCCTATTTGCCCTTTCCTTCCCGGATGAAAAACAAACACTGAAACAGCAACAACACTTTTTTGTACATATTCGTATTCCCAACTGTTTACAATTGAGTGAGCTATAGTATTGTATTTTCCATGGAGATACGGGGTGTAACCTCATTTCCTCATCGAAAGTCCTCGTTTATGTCTGAAGTCTGTTGATTTTGGTTTAATGTACGTTTATCCTGTTTATGTTTAGGGGTGTAGCCCCATTTACTGCCAAAGCCATGTATACGGTTGAAGTAAGAAGTCGGCTTACTTGTTATTATTGTTAATGGGCGTAACCATAATAATTTTTGATGACAATTATGAATAAAGAAAATAAACTACGTCGTCGTAATGTTGTGATTCGTAGTTTCATTTTTGCTTCGAGCAGGGGTGTGTGTATGGGATGTTCTGGTTATTTTCTTGGTATTCTCTTTTTCAAAACTTCCTTATCTCGTAACAGCATTGCAAATAGTTTTTGATAACTATATTACACTAATGGTGTTATTCCTCTGGCATTCACATAAACATTGTATTTANTAATAATAATAATAGTAATAATGATAATAATAATGATTGCATAATAATTGTAAGCTCACAATCATAGCGTTATTATTGTCCCAAGGGATACGCCTGCTCCCCAAGACTACGTCAAGTTTGCCCTTAGTCGCATCATCCAGAACGCACCCGTCGCCTAGCGACGGATGAATACACGAAGATGCGGATATTCCCTGAAGGGCACTGTCGTACCACAAGGCACCCTTCTTCCTCTTACCATAGACCTATGCTCTTACCAAGTGAAGCAACCTCAATGTACAGTATGGACGTCCTAAAGTACGTTCAGCTACAGGTCATTGTGCCATGAATTTCGCGAACTAAACTTAGTCGTGAAATTTACTGTTTGGGATTCGAATTTTGTGACCATTGACGCGCGCGAATTTCGTGATCCGAAACACGTTATTAGCGATGCGGGCTGTTTGTTTGTTTTGTTTGTTTTATTTCCGTCATAAAAAGATAACACAACAAATACGAAAAAATGGAAAATATATACAACATACAAAAGAAAGTTTGCGTTCTTAGTATCAAACTTTGCGTTCCAGGAACGAGGCTATAGGCATGCCCTTTGTTCGCGAACTTTGCGTCAAGGGTCATTTAATGGCCATGCTGGGTCACAAACGTTACGTCCAAGGTCATAAACTTTACGTCTCCAATTTTATTTTTTTTTCATATTTGCCTTAAAGGACCAAGGCTGTTCTTCACGGTTTCCATAGCAATGTCTCACACGTTGAGTACGTGCCAATGAAACCTTGTCCAAACACCTGCCACGGGAGAAAGTAGGCGACAAAATACTTCTATGAAATCATGCGGAAGAACAGAATTACAAGTATTTCTCGAGCGTCGTCTGTTTACATTACTTGAAGAACAATTTCAAGTTGAATATTTTGGAGAATTTGATTTGGAAAATTAAGCGGATATGTTAACGCGTGCATAACACGGAAACTTTCATTTCATATCGATAGAAAACAGAATGAGAGTTTGGTCAGGTAATTAATTAATTAAAAACTTTGTTAAAATATAAAGAATGATATTGATACTAATGATAATAATGATAATAATGATAATAAAATAATAGTAGTAATAATAATAATAGTAATAATGATAATAATAATGATTGCATAATAATTGTAAGCTCACAATCATAGCGTTATTATTGTCCCAAGGGATACGCCTGCTCCCCAAGACTACGTCAAGTTTGCCCTTAGTCGCATCATCCAGAACGCACCCGTCGCCTAGCGACGGATGAATACACGAAGATGCGGATATTCCCTGAAGGGCACTGTCGTACCACAAGGCACCCTTCTTCCTCTTACCATAGACCTATGCTCTTACCAAGTGAAGCAACCTCAATGTACAGTATGGACGTCCTAAAGTACGTTCAGCTACAGGTCATTGTGCCATGAATTTCGCGAACTAAAGATAGTCGTGAAATCTGCTGTTTGGGATTCGAATTTCGTGACCATTGACGCGCGCGAATTTCGTGATCCGAAACACGTAATTAGCGATGCGGGCTGTTTGTTTGTTTTGTTTGTGTTATTTCCGTCATAAAAAGATAACACAACAAATACGAAAAAAAAATGGAAAATATATACAACATACAAAAGAAAGTTTGCGTTCTTAGTATCAAACTTTGCGTTCCAGGAACGAGGCTATAGGCATGCCCTTTGTTCGCGAACTTTGCGTCAAGGGTCATTTAATAGCCATGCTGGGTCACAAACGTTACGTCCAAGGTCATAAACTTTACGTCTCCAAT
>BQKZ01001192.1:47722-67279 GCA_036244855.1 Temnopleurus reevesii | reverse complement strand
ACGTTATTTCTCAAGCGCGGGATAATCTAGCGGGCCGCTAAGGTTGAGAACGCCTGCTAGATTATCCCGCGCTTGAGAAATAACGTCCTGATTGCCCTACCGTACTGTTAGCTAAAGCTCCGTAATAGTCAGCTCGTGGAACGGAATGTAATAAGATTTCAATAACATTATTATTATCATTGTTATTTATTCATTTTTTTTTTTGGGGGGGGGGAGGTAGGAGCTTATCACGCACCCACTCCCATTCCAGTTTTCTTCTTAACGGATGAAATGCACTTTCTACTTCATCACATCACATCACACAAGGCAAAAACAACAGGAATAGTAATACATAGATGAATAATATAAAACAGAATACCTCCCACTATAGAATATTCAGTCCTTACCACTTCCGACTTAGTATTCACATCGGTTGCGGGGGCTTTGAATATCAGAACCGAATAAAACCGTTGGATATTTTTAGCATAGCTGTCTAATATAGCTTGATAATGTATGAGTTGTAAATTCCACAAAACAGCCTTGTACTTTAGAACGGTTATTGACTTCGCTTTAGACGTCTAACTTCATCAGGAAAATTATGACTTCCATAAATCACTGTATTACACCATATGGTACACGTCTTGTATAATTTCTTTATAGGAGTGGGGTAGGGTGTTTTACCATAGAATATTCAGTGTAATAAACGTGGTGACTTGGTTGCTTTAGTTTCATGTATCAATCCTTATATCACTCATAACGATATTTCTAGCCAGTTTCGGATAGTTTTGTAGATTAGAAAAATATGAAAAATTAGAAATAAGATTAGAAAAAAAGTATATTCGTTATACCTTGACATCAATCCATTCCATTGATTCACTACTTTCTTTTCTCGTTGTGAAGGGAACAAATCATTTAAAAAGATTAATTCAGCAGCAATTTGTGACAAGATCATGATGGTTATGGAAAGTGACAAACTGGAAATTACTAAAAATTACGATTTGTCACGAGCTGTATTTGTGATGCGGTTTTACTCGCCATGACCAGGATCACGTTGAAAGTGAAGGCTGTCTGGAGACCATCCCTAATTTTAGTTTTTCACATTTTCTCTTAATCTTCAAAGTGGATACATTTTCTGACCCAATTCAGAGCCCATCCACGAAATTGCAAAACTGTATAACCGTCACCCTAATGTTCTCTCTACTATGGTACTTCAAGCTGAGTCACACATTTTATATTGAACGCTAACGTATCATTTTAATGCATATAAAAGTCCAAATGCTCATAAACGCTCAGAGGAGATCCCTCAGAATCATTACCACGGAAACAGATAAAGCTCTTTGGATACGGCTTTATTTCACTCCGATGCTAACATAGGCGTAGTCCTCGAGCAAGCTGGCGGGTTTGGATTTGTCCAGGCGTCTCCCTTGCGCCTTTCTGCTTGTAGAAACCAGAAAGTTGATTGTATTCAAATTGACTTTACAAAAAAGTGAGACTGAGCCTTTAGTTGCCTTAATGTTGAAGATGGATAAAACCCAAGGCAGAAAAGCTGGGGACTCATGTCGATGAGCGCTGAGAGACCATTAGGTAATTTGGTTGGAAATTCTCACGGCTGGCAGTTACCATTTAATTTAGGTTAATTTACAATATGGGAGAGCAGAAAGGCTTCATCGTTTATCCGTCGTGTGAATCTACAAAAGTGTCGGCATCGATCGCGTAATGGAGGATATCGGTGAGAAGGGGGAAGTATAGTGGATTTTGGGGGAAAATGTATCCAAATGTGTGAAGTAAAGGGGCAATGGCGTTAAAAAAGGTAATCGATTATTTGGTGCTGTACTGTTCTTTCATCGATTTGATAGAATCTGGTAAAAGTCCATATAGTCCGGTTAAGACCGGTTAGGGTGCATTATAGAATCTAGTCAAGTCCGTATAGAGTCAGGTAAAGTCCGATAGGGTGTAATCTATAGTCTGTTAAATTCTGTATAGATTCTAGTCTATAGAGTCCATTGGAGTCCGGTAGCAAGAGTCAGTAAAGGCTTTAGGGTCCGGTAGTGTCCGGATAGAGATTATATAGTATGGCAGGGTCCGTACGTAGAATCTCGAAGAGTCTAGTATAGAATCGATGAAAGCTACTATTTGTTACTTTTTCAATTCAATTAAAATAACATTTATTTTTTCCTTCAAATAAATCAGTGATGTACAGTGTAGCAATTTACAATTGTAATCAAATTACAGGATAATTAGAACTTAAGGTACGTAAACAAATTACTACATGTACCACTATTTATTTAGAGTACAATAGTTTCCGGATGAAGACAACCTCTGTCCGATAGAGTCCAATAGGCAGATAGGGTAGAATGCGGTAAAAGGTCGAAACCATAAAGCAGATCACTCCGGGTAAGATCCATAGAATCTAGAGGAGTTTAGGTGCAGTCCGAAGAGTTCAGTAGCATATTCTGGTAGAGTACGACAGTTTCTGGGAAGAAACTACAAATAGGGGGTGTTGTTCAAAATTGATCGCAAGTTGCAGTTGATCGGAATGCGCCAATCAAAATCATTGTTTCATGCGCATATCGTGCGCGAATGAAAATACGCGTTATAATTTGCAAAGTTGCAGTTGATTTGCAGTTGATTTTGAGCAACACCCCCATAGTCTGTAAGTACCCAAAGTATCCAGTAAAGTCCGAAAAAAAGAAAATAAAATAAAAATAAAGCAAACGAAACTAGAAGCAATAGGAATCATCTAGGAATGCCACACGCCGGGCATGCCGGGATGGAACAAATGTATTGGGGAGTTTGGGTAATCCCCCGATTACACCCTCAAGATCAACCCCGCTGTCCCGTCATGTCACATAGATGAATTGCTCTTAACCTGTTATGGTCATTATAACCTTAATGATATCATTAATGTAATCGCTAGGTGGGTGTATAAGTAGCCATCCCAAGTGCTTGGGTGCTGGAAACATGTCTAGGTTGTAAAAAAAGAATTGCAGTCGACAATTCATTGACATGTTAAAAATGCATCCCAAAGGACATGAATACAAGTAGTGAAATGCCACCATGACCCAACCACGATGGACTGCTAACCAACATTTCAAATGCAAATTTGACATTCGTCTCACGCTGAGCACCATGATTATTCAAAAGCACATTGTAGTCGAAAGGTCAAGGACTTTATCGGAGTAAAGTCCCGGTCACATAGGACCCCGGAAGCAACACGATTCACCCCGACTCGTTGTTCTGAGGCAGTTAACTGTGCATTAACACAGAGTCGGGGTGAATCGTGTTGCTTCCGGGGTTCTATGTGACGGAGCATTAAGAACTCGGTTTTTCATTATCATAAAGAGCGATAAAGTGATACATTCACCGTTTTTAAACTAAAAACACTAAAATAATAAAATAATAAGTTGTCGTCAAACACGAATTAAAACGAGAAGTGAAGATGACATTGGGATGGAGAAAACAAATTAAAGAGGGTTGCAGTTAGGATACAAAAAAGGAAAATAAAAAGGGTTTAACCAAATTATCCTTTATATCGAAAGTGCTTCTTGCTGTACGTTTATTATCTTTTTTCAGGTATTTCAATAAATTAAAAGTCCTACCTCGATAAACATCCCGACTTGGTTTCAGTCTTTTTATCTTAATCCCTGATTCTGTCTCACATCTCTTCTTTTCATCACTTGTTTCTTCTTGCTTGAGAGAGCTATGTCTTCTAGTCTGTTGCTCTATTAGGTTCGACAGAATTGGAGCGCAAAGATGTTGATAAAGCTTTGAATCCACCGCTCTGAATCCTCCGTCTTTTTGTTTCTCTCATCGATTCGTTCGGTTCATTATGGATCGCATCTTAAGAACGGCTTCTCATCCTCTGGTAATCCATCTGCTTTAGGAGTTTATCATTATGTTGAGAGCAAAGTAAAATGTATAAACGGGGTGCTTGCTATCTCATCCCATCAACAAGACACTTTAAGGTTGAAATTATAAGCACCATTGTGCAATAGACGAATTTACAGGTATAGGGAAAGTTTGTGCGTACATACAAAGATTGTTGTTGTAAATAATAATAATAATAATAATAGATGCAATTTATAATGCGCCGAATCCATCCTGCTGGATGCTCGAGGCGCAGTAAAGAATAGTAGAGGAAAGTTGGAGGAAAGGTTGAAGGTAGAAAGGTAGATAGGTAGAAAGAATGCTGCTTGGGTTGGAGTTATGAGTAAGAAGTATTGAAAAGGTATTTTCCCGAGGCTTGCACAACCTAGCATCAGGTAATGTATATAGACTGGATACTGAGTACTGTAGCTGTGACCACGTTAATACGTTCGTGGGAAGAAGTGCGCATAAAATCAAATAGTAAACCGACCTATTATAGTCACAGAGGGTTTATTTAAAATCAGAGCTGTTTGTTTCGAATTAAAAATAAAAGAAATGTAGGAAAGGGAATATTATTTGTTACTTTCATTCATTACACTGCCTCTTTGTGTAACAACCAATATTCTCTATACCCTACATACAATTCGTAAATATTCATGCATGTCCTTGCAAAAAAGTTTAGAAGTGATACATATATCATATTGATAGCACTTCGAGGGTTGTCCTATCCTGCTCAATTGGGGGCGATATCCTCCTTTTTCAATTTGATTTGATTAGACTTATTTCAAAATCACAAAATTTTATAATTTGGTCATAAAACTAAAATAATTTTGCAATAATGCAAATAACACATGGTATCAGACTATTTGGCCGAGCATTATTACTGTTTTTTGTAAAAAAAAAAACAAACAACAACTTCTTTTTCGGGTTGCACTTTAATGTTATTTGGAAAAAAATAGACAATGATTGAACAGGGGATATTTTCGTTTGTGATCATATTGTGAAGGTTCAATCAGGGAAATTGCAGATTCTCCTCACAGTGGATGTTGATGTAGTACGTGAATGAGGTTGCCAAATATAACCCAGATACAGATACATATACAAATATAATATCCCTTATTGACGCTTCTTGTATGTAGGCCTGGCTTGACACGACAATATCAATGGTATATGTATATATCGATTTCTTGGAAAGTTGTCAGTCGAAAGCCCAATAACCCAGTTATGTATGGAATAATATCTCACATGTATGCTCTATTTTTATGTGCTTTGCTTAATAGAGGTTTCCAAAAAGCACTTAGGTCGAAACTCAACACCTTCTAGGGCTTTAGGAGCAAATCGGTGAAAATTGCAGGCTGCATGCATCGCACTTGTTTGTCTAAAGCGATGGGTCACTCGTATGATGACTTGATGAAAACAAAAAATGATATTCAACGCTGTTTGGTGTTTGAAGCTTAGTTGACACATTGTATACATGGAGCGTGATGACTGACTTTCCGATCAACACTATTTTCAATATGCAAGATTTGAAGCTTGTAGCCTCATAAATCACTTCATGATTAGAACTGAGTCGATGGTTAATTGCATGATTTGCCGATACTCACCAAATCTTCTTTTAAATAAAAAATAAAGGAAAACGATAGACTACTATTAATGCCACTATTACTACTGCTGCTACAACTATAACTACTACTACTACTACTACTACTACTACTACTACTACTAAGGCGTTTTGCATTACTATTACACTGGGTTTAGCTCGTCGCCACCAGTGCTCAAGCATTTCAATGAGTTAACATTTCTGCCAGGTACCCATTCATCTCACCTTGGTTGAGTGCAGCACAGTATGAATGACTTTCTTGCTGAAGAAAATTGATACAATGGATGGGATTCGAACCGCGACCCTCTGGTTGGAAGGCGAGAGTCAGAACTTATACACCAAAACCATGAAGACGCCGCTACGTGAAAAGAACTAAGAGACACAATTCCACTGATATCTCTTCTCAATGAAATTTAATTCTCATGATTAAATCGAAAATAATGCCCGCCTGCACCGGAGCTGGAGGATAGCATATCAATCCGGAAAACCCCTAGGAGTATCTTTTGAAAGATGGATTTTGTTAAAATTGCAAGAGTAATTGCATCATCGCGTGAAACCTAACCTGTCGTCATCTCTCTGAAGACTCGCTGAAAAGTTGTATGAAAAATGAAAAATTGATTCNTAATCGGCTTTTATATAGCGCTTATCAACTCTTTATGAAGAATTCTCTAAGCGCTCTACAATTGCAGCATTATTACCCTGGCTTTAGCCCGGCAGCCACTTTATTGGCGCACTTGGCGTTTCAAGGAATAATATTCCTACCAGGTACCCATTCACCTCACCTGGGTTAAGTGCAGCACAATGTGGATAAATTTCTTGCTGAAGGAAATTGACGCCACGGGTAGGATTCGAACCTACGACCCTCGCGTTGAAAGGCGAGAGTCAGAACCACTACACCACGACGCCTCCATGAAGGGATTGATAAACGCACAATGTCAATATTCCTACACATACCTGTACCTCTTTTTAAGGCCAAGATCTCAAGATTCAATTTTAGAGCAACGTTACATCAAGCCAGCCAGGGATTAAAACTTAGATTACTACATGCGGTTTATGAATTCGCAATAAACTCATGATGCACAGGCAAGAATGAAATGACATGTTTTGTAAACATTTCAACAGGCGTATACTACTTTGGGGATTTTTGAACTTACCAAATGATAATGAAATGAGAATGACATAACTGAATTTATGGAAAGGTGGAAACATGAAACGATTTCGATACCTTCCTTGGTTCTTTCAGTAAATAATGTAAAAAAGGAGTTATTTCAGGAATTAAACTTGGCATATTCGCTATACCATGCATACGCTCAAGTAAGGTTGAACTATGGTAGGGTATTGGTTAACCTTCGCTGGTTTGGTAGAATTACACTTCAAGTACGTCTTGCTCAGAACAAAATTGTCAAGTGAAGTATTCTATGATGTGTCACGTGAAGCAAGCCCATGTCAGTGAACTGTAAGAACGACCCGGCAAGAGAATCACTCTAAGCAAACAACATTATGATTGCATATTACTATATCACTATTAGATTTATCATTACATTCATCAAATTATCTTCGAACAAGCTGGTCCCAAATGAAACCCACACACAAGGCGAACGATATTTTCAGCTTTAAGGCCCAGACACACCGAACACGACACGGCATCACGACACGATTACGCGATTTCTCCTCTGTGATTGGCCAATCGTGAAGCGTCCTTTGCGCGGAGGAGCGCGCTGACCAATAACAACCAAGATATCGCGTAAATACCGTGCCGTTATGCCATGCCGTGTTTGGTGTGCCCGGGCCTTTATACATAGCAGACGATCGATTGGAAGGCGGGAACAGCTTCGACGAAAATTTTGATTCATGGGAAAAGTTAATCACATTTCGAGAAAGGGAAGGTACTCTGTAATCTAATTTGAAGACCATCGTTATGTTGTGGTTTGTTGACATAATCAATCTGAAGGATAACATGATTGTATAATGTAATGAACAGTATTTTAAATATTGTATTACATGGATTTTATTACTTTAATCTTTCTTTAAGTTCATATTTCTTTAAACAATATAAAATAGAATATTTCTATCAACGACAATTTAACTAAGTATCCGAAAGACGCAGGCTAAAAACGGAAAGATATGAATCGGCCTTGACTTAACACTTGGTAGTATTCCGTCCACACATATATTGATTAAGATATATACAATTATCTATGGTTGGATTTTGAAGTGTTGGGTAATTTTTTTTTTACAAAACTTGAAAAAAAAGAAACTGTTTTATGGAGTATAAATACTGAATACTGAATTTCTGAAAGTGATTCGCTTTACAATATCCACGATATGATACAATTTTTTTTTTTACCAAAATGGCACTATCATTATATTCTCCATTAAGATGACATTTTAAACCACAGTATAACAAATGCATACAAGTTGCATTAATGGGAAATCCGTCTAATTACATTTATATCCCAGCATCGTAATTTTGTATAGATCCACATACTTTCCAAGTATGCATTTTAACTGTTCTCTGTACGCCATCCCAACATCAACATGATCAGCATCAGTAGATGAAATGACACGACTCGCTGTAGCCAGGCGCTCAAGAAAACTCGATCCCATCACGTCTGCATCAAAACGTAACGTGATTTATGGAAGTCACGGTCTACTTGTGTTACTTAAGAACTCCTAATCTAAATGCATTCGATCATGAATGTCTGTGCCCTGTCGATGGAGTCATCTTTGATATCCTTGGTGTAATTAGAAGAGCTAGAATGAAGCATTCGAAGAGGATAAGACGAAGAGGATAAAACGAAGAGTTTCAGAGAAAAAAAGAGAAGTGATCGCCAAGGACGTTTATGATTAATTGATGGAAGATGATGACCCCCTATACGTGAATGCAGCACATCTGATGAGCCTTCTTTTTTTATTGTAGTCCCTCACTAATGTCATTTTAACATATAGATCAGGTTTTTTTTAGGGGGAGCGATAGCGCTTCAGATATCTAACTACTTCATGAGATGTACAGATATTTAATGCAGTTTTTTTTTCAATCCCGTCAATAGCAAATCAAAACATACTCATAGTTTGTTTGAATAAATCGATCCAGAAAAATCTGCATTAACATTGCGCTGCTGAATTCCGTTCAAAGCAGGGCATCCATATCATGTTCATTCACTAAAACTTCTTTTTCCTCTCTTTTCAATAAACATGATAAATGTGCGAGACGTTTAGCAGGTTATCATTTACCCTAAAGACAAGAGGGAAATTTTATGACAATTCCCCTCGAGACCACAGTTTAATTGCGATCCAAAACAGCATATTAAAAACTAAATTCGTCTCTCGTATTGTCTGAGAATTATTGCTCTGGGTCACGTCGAGAATTCTTGTTTTTTTGATTGAAATGAGATTATTCATTACATCTCTTTACACCGATGGTGCAGTGTCCCATTGGTATGAATTATTGAGGAACTAGGTCGGCCTCTGGCAAGGCTTCCAACACACTGATTGGGAGATGTTTTCTTTCGAAAAGTACGATGCCTTTAATATTTGACGAAAAAGTATATGTTTTTCTTCATTATTATTAATGTTTGCTGCTAAAACTATGACGAAGAGAATTTTAACGCGACCAACTCGAGTCTGACCCCCTGTTGCAATGAAGTGCACCGTCTTCAAATTTCCTGAAGATTATTTATAACTCCATACATTGTTTTCCATGACAAGTTTCATGAACAATTTTATTGTATGAATAAAAAGACGTGATTGTATTAGCACTTTAGTATACATGTAATGTATTACATAAATAGATAACTAAATCAGATATGATATGACATGTATGACATGGCCAAGAATTGTAAAAAATGTTTTACATAGTGTCTTAAAGAACACTTACACACTTAAATAAAATAAAAACAAAACAGCACCGAAATGGACATCAATATACAAGGTAGCCATCCAACGCGAGCAGACATCAAGCCTTCTTCATACGATCAATCCTTAGTTCTTTAGAAGCGTGTTGAAATAGTCGTTTCTTTCAGAAGAACAATTTACAGCATTAATAAATCACCGACTGGAGATTAAGTTAAAATAAAAACGTGGCTTTTTGAAGGCTACTGGTATTACGATAAGTCGAATATTCCCCACTACGGGTTATATCCTTGCCTAGAAGATTAAATTGATTTGACAAGCTCCAGAAAACATGACACGGCAAGAATTAAAAATACAGTTATCTCTGGTAGATGTNGCTGCTAAAACTATGACGAAGAGAATTTTAACGCGACCAATTCGAGTCTGACCCCCTTTTGTAATGAAGTGCACCGTCTTCAAATTTCCTGAAGATTATTTATAACTCCATACATTGTTTTCCATGACAAGTTTCATGAACAATTTTATTGTATGAATAAAAAGACGTGATTGTATTAGCACTTTAGTATACATGTAATGTATTACATAAATAGATAACTAAATCAGATATGATATGACATGTATGACATGGCCAAGAATTGTAAAAAATGTTTTACATAGTGTCTTAAAGAACACTTACACACTTAAATAAAATAAAAACAAAACAGCACCGAAATGGACATCAATATACAAGGTAGCCATCCAACGCGAGCAGACATCAAGCCTTCTTCATACGATCAATCCTTAGTTCTTTAGAAGCGTGTTGAAATAGTCGTTTCTTTCAGAAGAACAATTTACAGCATTAATAAATCACCGACTGGAGATTAAGTTAAAATAAAAACGTGGCTTTTTGAAGGCTACTGGTATTAAGATACGTCGAGTATTGCCGAATACTGGTTATATCCTTGCCTAGAAGATTAAATTGATTTGACAAGCTCCAGAAAACAGAAAACGGCAAGTTTCAAAAAGAGAGTTATCTCTGGTAGATGTTAACGTATCAGGTACCAAGTAAGGTTTGAAAAAACTAATCGTGGCGATTCTATTGTAGTTATGTTCAGCGTGGTGTCTTTTTGTTTCCCGATGCGTACTTCATAGTAGTTTAAAATTGTAGTGTGTATGTATGTTTGCATGTATGTATGTGTATATGTGTATGTGTGTTTGTTATTATTCAAATAGTTTCTGCGCTATATAAATGTTATGTTATGTTATATTTTGCTTATAAGAGAGAGAGAAAGAATTATTATGCTTTTTGAGTGTGAGAGCAAGAAAATGTGTGAAGTTATCTACGTGCTTGGGTGTATTTGTGTGTGTGTGTGTGTGTGTGTGTGTGTGTGTGTGTGTTTGCGTGAAAGTAGAAAATACAGTGGCTGTGAGAGGGGATATGACGCTATATTCTCGTGCTACATAAATTCCTTTCATTTCAATGTAAATATAGTTTATTAGTATCATTACTGATTACATGAACATACCAATACAAGATAGCAAACCAGGGAAAATGAACTTATTTTAGATGCAACTTTCCTCGCCTTACAAATGTCTTACTTGACCGTAACCCAAGTGTGAACGTCTGCGGATAGATGGATGGATACTGAAGAATGTATTCTATTTGTTCAAGCTCTCAACATCCATTAGTTTTGTGTATTAGTCATCCAACTAGTCAAGATCACTTAAAGGGGAGCCAACCCGTGAAATTAACATTGAATAAAGAAAAACAAAGATGAACCAGCTGTGAAAATTTGACAAAATCAGACAATCATTTAAAAAGTTGCAAACTTTCAAACTAATTCGCAAACATTATGACGCTCCCTGTCGCTGCATGATGGGGATCCGTGTGATCAGCAATATTGACGGAATTTGTGACGTAATGTCTGACAACTCTTAATCAGCAAGAACAAATATTTATATTGACAAATACTCACAGAATGGAGCTAAACATACAAAGAACAATAACAAAATGAAGATCAGAAATAAATGCTGAAAGTCCCCGCATGTTTTGATTTGTATCAGTTAATCAAAGATTCCATCATTGATAAACACATTGAATAACTTCCAAACGGTTCTTATTGAAATAAGATATCTGTTCCGGAGCTAGAATTTAGCTTTAATGTCCTGAATGTCAGGAAAATATGTCATTGTAAACACAAACGTACAATATTTTTCCTCAGTGTTTGAATGAATGTAATGTTCATTTTCTTTTTTGTTCAAAAACAAAAATAATTTTATTTTGAATTGAATTGAATTGAATTGAACATGCCACTGTCAATATGATAAGGAACAAAGGGATGCAATTTTTGATGAGTTGGTGATTGGCAGGTGTTTAGGATTAAAATAGTTTCAAATAAATTTGGAAATCAAAATGATACATATCAACGATTTTTATCTCCTAAAACGTCATTTGTCTGGCCTGAGGAATATTGTTAATCGTTCTACAATTAACGTTTCAATCTTCACGGGCATTTTGTTGAAACCAGCTTTTGTTCAGCGTTTATAATATCCATCACTTTTGCTCGGGAATGAAGGATAAAAAGAAAAAAGATCCTGTCTAAAAAGGAAAATAAATCTGTTCTTTTGTTCCTCATAGCTGCTGAGCTCAGTCAGTCGTGTTGTGGCTTTCTACGAATAGCTTTTAAATACAGGGGAAATCCCATCAGGGGTAATTTATCATGAAAAGTACGAATAAATAGGAAAAGAAAAACCAGAAAACGTAAAGCTGTCAAGATTGAGAAATCGATTTGTGAATTTTTCATGTTCCGTCTTGCGGCTCAAATCTTGTGTATTTGTGAAGATTTTCTGGGGGAAGTTTTATATTTAGTTTAAAGAGAAAGTTAGCCGCTACAAGATTAACTCATGCATGGATACATCTTGCACTTTGAGAGGCAGTCCTATAAAATTAAGATCTCCAAACGAAACAAAGAAAACAAAGGAAATATTTTTATTGTATCCTTGCAGTTTAGGAATGGTTAATTGAACGTATACAGCCACAAGGTTTTATTCAATTCAACATTGTTTTTTATCTAATGTAATTTAGCATAGAAATAATATTTTCCCATTCAGTTTCACGTACTAATTGTACATAATTGTAAAATAATTGCCAGTCATTACTAATTATGCATCAAGTCGTGCCTTCTATATCAGCTCCCCATTTTGAGGCAATATGTTCAAAGGGGCATCAACTCGATAAATATAAACCTCCTTAAAGCCTGCGTTTTTAGCCTGCGTCGGCGCAGCGTTTTTGGAAATAAAAACACTTCCTTAACACAGAAAGACGCAGGTCATACGGTGGACTGACGCTCGATCGTCGTACGCTCGTTGAGCGCAAGCCAAACGTCAGTCTACCGTCTGATCTGCGTATTCTGTCCGTCAAGGGAGCGTTTTTAATTTCCAAAAACGCTAGGCCCACGCATATATACGCAAAGGTGTAACGCAGGCTTTAGCATCTATTGTATATATAAAATAAAATAAAATAAAAGAGTCAATCAAGGCATTAACCTTGTCTTCGGATATTACCAGAAAAAAGAAGAAAAGAAAAGAAAATTATTAAAATATATAACAGATGCAAACCTGAATGAAAGGTGACAGTTCTTGTATTAACCCCCGGTTACATAGGACCCCGGAAGCAACACGATTCACCCCGACTCTTTGTTAATTCACAGTTAACTGCCTCAGAATAACGAGTCGGGGTGAATCGTGTTGTTTCCGGGGTCCTATGTGACCGGGGCCTTACTGTCAATGCTCACACCTTCTCCCTGGGAAAGATATCTAACATATGTTTAGAATATTGCTCAGCCAATGAATAGACGCGTTATATTCGCCTTTGATGAAACCTCAATAAAGCATAAGAAAGTGATTTAAAATGATCCGCAAGTTACAATGCAAGAAGGCGGTTAGTGTCGTCTAAATATTATAAATTAACTGTTGTTTTTTCTCTCAATCTGCTTTGGCAATGGCGTATGTGAATGCATTCCGATCAATGAAAAGGTAATTCTCGCCTTAAGGAATTGCCATGATGTAAACTGATTTATCAAACATTCGTATATTGGTCATGTACACTGTGATACAAAGATTATTCATTGTATACTCCGTGAAAAGTCAACGTCAACGCTAATTTCTTTCCCTCCTCATCTTTTGAGCATTAATGGCATTTGTGCATACAAAAAGGCGTGATAAAACAGCAAATTCACATTTTCAAATCAATTTCGATTTTAATTTTGATTTTCAAATGAAGGTTTCCAAGCTTTCAAAATTAAAACATAAACCATACAGTACAAAATAATAATTTTCAGTTCATCTCATATTGCGTAAAAGGCGATCAAGAGTGAAGCAACTCATTTTTTGTACGAGCATTATCATTTTTTTTTTTGTACAGTGTACTTTTATTTCCTTCATCATATTTTTTCTTATTTCACTCATTTTTCGTAAAAAAATCAGAACCTTTTTCACTTCCTCCTCCTCTACCTTCGGCTTAGCAGTCAGCCAAATGTCAAATTCTTTCTTAAGAGGAGATGATGATCCCTCGGGCTCCCGACCCAGTCCCATACATTCACTGAGGATTGAAGACTTCAGCATCCATAATCTTATAATTCTTTATTACAAGTCTGGTAGAAAGTGCAATGCATTGTCTCCACTCTCCCTTGAGACTATAGAAGCAAATTGCGGATGAAAAAAAGGGCGCGAAACCTCTGAGAACGGATGCTTTGGGGTTTCCAGCCATCACTCACAGTTTTGCTCGGTCAGCTGGTATGGCTTGTGGCATGTTGAAAACATCAGCATGATCAGAGAAGGTTGCTTCATTTCTCAATACGTTTCGTTTCGTTTCTTTTCTGAATGTGAGCTTGAAATTGCAGAAAAGGATTTTCACCTTTAAAGAGAACGTTGAGAGCTCCTGCAATACACGAGCATTCTTTCTACACAAAGGATTATGTCCCAGTCTTATAATCATGAGCCCCGACTGAACACGATTCAATACGACTCTTTCTTCGGAGGCAGCAAACTGTGAACTGATTGAAAGAGTCGTGCTCGATGGTGTTATTTCCGGGATTCTTTGTGACTGGCTCCTCAACCAGTAATTTGCTTCGAAGTTTGCTTTAAAATTTGACTTCAAGTAATTGCAAAAAAAAAAAAAAACATTAAAAAAAAATTGCTGAACGGTTAATCATCATGCAAGATATGGGGACCAATCACGGCCAAACTTCTGACATATTTTTGTTAATCCTAATTTAGATTTTTCAAGTTGAATTAAAAACAGCTTTTTATTTCAAAACATTTCGAGTACACGAGGGCGTGTAAGGGATTTTGACGAATAATGCAAAGCACCTTGAGCACTTCGCAGAGTGGAAACGAACGCTATTTAAATTGCATCTATTCTTCTTCTTCTTCTTCTTCTTCTTCTTCTTCTTCTTCTTCTTATTATTATTATTATTATTATTATTATTATTATTAATATTATTATAATTATCATTATTATTAATATTATTATCATTATTATTATCATTAAGTCAATGATCGAATAATTCAATTTTGGAACAATATAAAATTGGTTGAGAAAACCTGTAATTTGCATGTTATGCCATTATATTTACATTTCTTTTATTAACGTGTCTATAGATAGAAAGTGATTCTTATTCTCAATTTGAAAGGAATTCTTTGCGATTTAGATGATTTAGATGATTCCAAATCTCCAAACCTTTAGTTTACATATGTTCGTATGTAGTAAATGCAATTTCTGAGTGAGTGATAACAAACCGTCTTGTAAACAAGGACTTTGCCACCTTCTTTGTCATTAATATAGTGTTCAGCCTTACGCCACATGTAATTAGGCTGGTGCTTTTGACCAGGGCCCCGCTGGAGGCTATCTTGATGGATCGCCAGAGCTCCCTCGATACCTATCACCTGCCACAGGTGAGGGAGACGAGTCTATTGGATTCCTTATTGATTCAAGTTTTTACAATATTCCGCCATTTCCCAATCAAGTGTAATTCCCGCTTCTTTTCAGATCTTCCTGTTTTTCTAATTCGCTCGCATTCATTCTCATCTATCTCCCTCTGCCTTCATTTCCAACACCCCTCCCGAATGTTCTTATTTGACAATCCTCTCTCTCTCTCCCACTCTCTCTCTCGCTCGCTCTCTCTTTCGATCTTAATCCCTTCCTTTATACCCCCTCTTCTCAAACTATCCTATTCCCTCTTTAGTAATAGCAGATTCATTTCTCACCTTTTCTCATTTCTGCACTCCTCTCTCGCTCCCCTCTTGAATTGAATTAAATTGAATTGATTTGAATTGAATTGAATTGAATTGAATTTATTTCCTTTTTCATATACATAATCAATACAAAATAACATGACAAGTGAAAAAAATAAAGGAGGTGAGTACACTGAAAGCACAGCTGTTGGCCTTAACAACAAACAAAGTGAAACAAAATTATCGTTTTAAGGAAGAGTAAAGAAAATAAATCAGTATATATTGTCATTTGAAGAAAACAAAATAATCTAAGGATAAGGCGAGATGGATAAAGGTAATTTTTTTTTTACAAACATACACATACACACCAGATCACACTCTCTCTCACACACACACACAAATACACACACTCTCGTTCGATCTACCTACCTATTTTTTATATCACATACACACATACACACATTCTATTTATTTCACACACACATACACACTCACCCATTCTTTCGATCTACCTACCTATATTTATATATCACACAGATAAACACACACACACACACACACATACACACACACACACACACACACACTCTCTCTCTCTCTCATTTCTCTCTTCCCCTCTCTTTTCCCTTTATCACTGCCTTTGCACTCCACATCCTCGCTATTCCACCTTGTATTCTTAATTCACCATCGGTCTTTACGGATGTTATTCTGTTCGTCACCCGGCCCTTCATCCTTGAGAGGGACTCCGATGAGAAGAGCTCAGTGTCACTGTATAATAAGACACAGCACATATTCTAGCGCACAGACATGTTTCTGTATAATTATTTAGGTAGAAAGTCAGGTTGCCGATGCGGCAGCCTATCATGGGTGAGCTGAGTGTTGCTATCCACTGTAATTGAAAATTTAGATAGAAATAAAAACATATCTATCTTTCTTTCTATCTATATATATCTAATAAGCAGGAACACAAACAAACAAACAAGCGTAAACTCAAAGTCAACCGATGGTAAAATAGAGCAAAATGACGTCGTCAGGCCCATGTGAAATTCAATGTCGTCATCTACTATTCACAAATGTTGCTTGCATTGTTCCATATCTTCACAACGCCCCGTCCGCGCTGGGCCAGACTATCATCATATCCTTGCAACCCAGAGTCTGCAGGGAAAACCCTTTAACATCCTTTCCCCTACATCCTGCCCCCACATCCTGCCCCCACATCCTGCCCCCACATCCTGCAGCCATCGGGACTGTGCAAACAATGTTGTTCAAATCCCCGTAGTCATAATAATACGGTGCTTGCAGGTCTAATAAAACCATCGATCTCCTTTTTTGGTGCCCCTCCCTACGTCTCATGATAGACAGAAATGTACAAATAAAACGCAAAATAAGGAGAATAAGAAGATAGAGGAGAAAGAGGAGTAGGAGAAGAAGAAGATGATGATGGTGATGCTAAGGAAGAAATGTAAAAAGATGTGAATTTGTTTTCAAACGGGCTATAGCCAGGTTTCATTGCAATTTATAAGATGATAGGGTTTAGCCTTACCAACATTAATTCATCTTCATCTTTATCACTAATTAAACGGTGCTTTCAGGTCTAATAAAAGCATCGATCTCCTTTACATGAACCCCACCCTACACTGTACAACCCATGATAAACAGAAACGTACAAACAACAGCAAAGTAAGGAGAAGAAGAAGAAGAAGAAGAAGGGGGAGGAGAAAGAGGAAGAAGAAGAAGAAGAAGAAGAAGAAGAAGAAAAGAAGAAACAGAAAAAATAGAAGAAGAAAAATAAGAAGATAGAGAAAATAAAGAAAAAGTAGAAGGTTTAGATGGAGGATAAAGAATAAGAAGCACAATAAGAAGGAAAAGAAGATGATGATGATGATAATGATGACGGTAAGGAGGAAATCTAACATAGATGTGAAGTTCTTTTCAACGGGGCTACAGCCCAGTTATCATTTCAATACATGTAACGAAGGGGTATAAACTTACCACTCTTCAAGTCATCTCCATCAAAATGCATAGCATAACCCATATCATATAATCTACAGTAGATGTGGAACTGTTGTTCTATAACGCCATTAAAAGGGGTCAAGGAGATTAAAGTCCTTTTTTGCAATTCTGATTTCGCGGAAATACCCGTGACTTTTATTTTTACTGTGCAGTCGCATTTTTGTGTACATGTACTATTATGTTTACGCATAGTTAATCTCAAGTAATATTTCACAGGATCCAACAATGAATGTTCACAAATCCCATCACAACTTGAAATAATAATCTGCATCGCATAACCCAGATTCCCATAACCCTGTAATCATTATAGGCAAAGTGTGCATTAATCCGTCCTGGTGACAGTCTGGAAAAACTGTTTATTTATTTTGAAATTATATTCATCCCCTAGATGATCCTTCCACTTCGACATCGCTGGTTTAGAATGCAGTATTTGTATATATTTCATATGAAACCTACCAAGTTAATATTTTGACGTCGCACCGAGAACGAAGTAGCTGTATTTGCACAAGTTTGATTGAAAAGAATTCGACAAATACAAACAATATATATTTTTCTTTGCTCTTGTTATTACCTGGCTTGGAAAATGAAAAATAAGATCATATGTAGATTGTATCTTGTAGACTAACGTATCTATTTGACAAGCGAAATTCTTCGAAATAAAGAAAGTGGGAAATGCTTTATCATTAAAATCCACATAACATGAGAAAATACCATCGACCACTCAACTAGCCCATAAAGCGTCCTCATCCTTCTCTAATACAACATAATATGATGATCTGTCGATTATAATTCATTTATTGTTTTAGTTATTTTAAAGTTTTGCCTTCGACCCTTTTTGCAGGATCAGATCCAGGATTTGTCAAAAGAGGGGCAAAAAGATCTGACACAAAAATCCCTTCACTTCCCGCCGATGTCCTGAGATGTAAAACAAATCAAAAATAGCAAAAAATGTTTTTAATAACATGCCACTTTTCATCTTCTCTCAGCTTATATGCGTCAACAGACAACATCTAACCACAATATTACAAAATTGGTTGTTATATGAAAAGCAATACCTGTATGTGGTCGTTACCATCCAATGCTTAGCGCAATGATTTGGTACGTGATACTTTGGGATTAAAACCACATTTCATTTTGGTTAAACAAACATCAACTTTTTCCTTATTCGTCATCAAAACATGGTCTCACTTCGACACCTACAAGGCTTGATTATAGGCGAGATTTATAATAACTGACGGATCTGAGGTTTGAGAAGCGGTACAGTATCAAAGTAAAGCCCCGGTCCCATAGACCCCGGAAGCAACACGATTCACCCTGACTCGTTGTTCTGAGGCAGTTAACTGTGAATTAACAAAGAGTCGGGGTGACTCGTGTTGCTTCCGGGATCCTATGTGACCGGGGCTTCAGGTGGTTAGAAAAATTCCATTAAGAATTCCAAGGTTCCTCGAGTTTCTTGTTATGTTATTTCTTCTTCACGGTCACCAATCTGACAAACAAATGCACAATTTCCTGCATAGTGTTATAGCTCTCTGTCACTATGTGGTGGAAGTCTAAATGATAGTTTTGCATTAAGAAACAAATCCTGACATTGTAGCATTGCAAAGTGCAAAATATTTACGTTTTTTTTATTTTAGAGTGGAAGAGCATGATTAAAGGGAAATTTGTCATGATGTTTTCATGCAATATTACCATTTAAAGCCCAAGTATATACCGTTTTGGTAAAAGCGAATATTTTTATCACCAGATGTTGTCTTCAAATCTATATGAAATGAAATATACTATCATAAACATATTACACAAAAGATTGTGCGAAAAATGAACGAGTTTGGGAAAAGCTTTAACCTAAAATGTGCAAATTTTTATAGTGTGGTGCTGCACCACACTATTTCAATATATTCTTTCTTGATAAAGGACAACTTCCCATGCTCAGAATTCGATGAAAATTTCAGAATTTAATTGTTGTGTATATCTCTATATCATTCTATTGTCAAATCTCGGAAATAACTTTGCATATGCTCGATAACAAACAAAAT
>BQKZ01001192.1:25137-35965 GCA_036244855.1 Temnopleurus reevesii | reverse complement strand
GGTCAATAGCATGTGAACAAAATCACCATTTAGCTACCGACAATATAATATTTGAAAATTGGTTTAGTCTTGTGTTGTTACCTTTAATCAGTTTGAATACTACAGATGTAATTTGACATGCTTAACTTCACAAATGGGATTATTCATGAAAGTTCTTTTTATGGTAAAGTCAAACCTTTTCAACTGCTTGTTTGAATACGTTTATTGTACTTCTGAATGGAGAGTTTATCAACACGATTCTTTTTAAATGGTGGTTTAAAACAGTGATGATGTTTTAATGTTTCGACTCGTAGGTAAAACATTGGAATGATTTCCAGCTCGCTCGGCCTGGTTATGTCAATCATATGCAACGTGTTGAGAAATATGAATTCAAACTTGCCCCCCGGGGAAAGCTGCATCGTGATCAAAGCGAATTCTAAAACAAAGCGCAGATGCAGACGATGAGTGGTGAACAAATTAACACTCGTTGAAAGGCGGGAAAGTAATAAGTGCGGGAGGGCACATCTTGCAGGGGATCGATCACACTGCTCGTGTAACGATCAACAGTGTCGTCTGCAAGATGTAGATCAGGAAGGTTTCAGAATACGTGAATGTGAAGAGATGTTTTGGGAACGTCTATAGGGCAGTTTACAAGTCATTGAGTTGGAAATCGTTTACAATAAACATATAATTATAAGAAAGCCAGCATTATATTATTCACAAAAAGCTTTGAAGCCATTTTTTAAATTTTTTATTATCATCTTCACCAATCTCACTTAAAAGCATTTGAATTCCACTTTTTAAATGAGGCTCATCCAAATAATTCAACATCATTTTATGTTCATGTGGTAAAAAAAATAAGCAGTGCAAACCCTTGAGCACCAATAACCTTCTCAAGAACTGATCTTCTTCAAATATATTTCGAACGGTTTTGTCCGTTATCGTATACAGACCTTTATCGTATTTGAAAAACGAGGACCCTGTTGTTTATTATTATTACAGCAAATTTCCGATGATAAAGGTCGGGTTACACGGGAACTGGAAAATTGACGGTCAAAAGATAAAAACAGAATACACAATTTATTCCCAACCTATTCCTAAATTCTCCCTTGTTAATTTTAAATAAACAATGACAATTTGACGTTAGCATTTATCTTTATTTGGTCGGAGGGAACCACTATAAATCAATTCTCGAGCTACAATATCATGTATTGATGTTAATAGGACAGTCAGTGTATGGAATATCTTGCCTCAGGGAGATAGTTACGAATATACACCGGGCTATAATCAATACTATCGTTTATTTGGAGCTAAATTTTCGAAATCAATACACCTTAATGGTTGTAAGTGGTCTAATGATTGTGCCAGGGCTATTTTATCGACACAAACAAGTAAACCTGAGAAAGCTATGCAAATAATTCAAGAATTAGTCCCGGAAAGACTAAAAACAACTCTGACTTATGCCTTCTGAGTAAACAATAAACAATAATTAGAAAAGTTCAAATGATCACAGATTTATTCTTCTTAAATAAACAAGAGAAACAACTTGGTTGTATACCTTTGTATTATCATTTAAACCAAGCATGCTGAACAAATCGAACTAATTCCATTGCCCATTGTTGACATAATATTTTGTAATAAAGTAGCATTTAATCTTTATTCCGAACCTATCTGTTTTTTTACACACTTCTAGACAGAACACGGCACGACGGCATTGTTTATTTAGCATATCTGTTTGGACTTCATTCCAAGTCAAAATGATAGATTTGGCCTAACACAGAACTCTAGTGTTGCAAAACGGCCTCCTGGCATAATTTTATTCTTAAATGCATAGGCAGTAGGATTTATTGAGAATTTATTTATCGGGAGCTGCACTGATTTAATAACCCATGCTTTTTTGGCATTCCTTTCTACATACTGTTCCTCTTTCACAATTAAGTCATGTGAAACTAAATATTGATTTTGCTGTTGCTGTTACATATTTAACTATACAAACAAACATGGAGATAATTTAGCTCATGCACAGTCACACCCACTCACGCTCACAACTGTACAACTCTATTGTCATCGTGTTTACGACGCGAGGCAAATTTTCTTGAGACAATTTAATTATCGTGGCATTGAAGCAGCATAAAGCACATTCAATATATGAAAGACAAAACAGAAGAAACCAGAAGAAACCAATTCCCCAAGGCAATTTAATCATGAGAATAAAATCATTTTAGACACCCTAACTGAGTAGGGAATCTCTAGTTATTCCTGTAAGGTTGACATTGAGTTTATTCAGTTAAAGATGATTAAACATGTTCCCATGGGTGTCATGGGTGGATGCGCCGTGGTGTACTGGTCATGACTCTCGCCATTCAACTAGAGGGTCGTAGGTTCGAGTCCCACCCAGGGCGTTAATTTCCTTCAGCAAGAAATTCATCCACATTGTGCTGCACTCAACCCAGGTGAGGTGAATGGGTACCTGGTAGGAATATTTATTCCTTGAAACGCCAAGTGCGCTGCATGGTGGCTGCCGGGCTAAAGCAAGGGTAATAATGCTGCAATTGTAGAGCGCTAAGGGAATTCTCATGAAGAGTTGATAAGAGCTATATAAAAGCCGTTCATTATTATTATCCGATGCGAATGCAACATTCATTTGCTACATTCATAATTCGTGCAAGAAACGTTTGATACAATCATGCTGAGATTTACGCCTCATCGTGATATAATTCTATCTAATCACCAAATGTTTATCTATTTGTATCAAAGTTACAAGTAAAACACAATATATTGTAATTAATCATTAGGGTCTATATACCCAAGGTGCCCACGAATAAAGGTTCTTCATAAAACCACAAATGACACAATTCTAGCAAAGATTCTACACCGGTAAATACTATAATAACATTTCGCTATACTTTTTAATCGCAAACAAAGATGCAATAAAACTCCGGTTTTGTTTAAATTTATCATATCATTTAGCATAAATCTTGTAATAACGGCAGATTTTGCATTTAGATATTTAATAAGGATTACGCTACATAATAGGAAAGATTAAAAAAAAATCAGATTAGGCGAATTTCGTGCCGACCTTTACGACCATGTGAAAAGCTAGCCTGTTATTTCTTCTAAGTTTGTTCAACTGTGCATGATAATTGTGTAAAGGTCAGCTGTTGAGCTCTCAATGTACGCATTCAATCCGAATTACTATTAAAATATCCGTCGAGTATAAAGAAGAGAATTATTGGCTCAGCAAAGCATGAACCAGGCGAGCACAAAAATCAGAGATGAATTATTTGCACAATGATTTTTCTTTTATATCAATTCCCCTTTCGCTCATCAAATAGCACAAAAATAGCTGAAGGCAAAGAAAAGGGGACTTTCTTCATTATTTGGTAAGGTGAATCAGTGAAACGGGTAATTTGTCAGGCTGATTCTTGTTCGGAGATTAAATCTTTATGCATTGACATTTAAATTGCTCTTCATTTCTAACCTTTCCAACCTTTGCTTTGCAATGTTAGACAACAAGATAATATTTCGTGATTAAGAGTGTGTTACCATGAATACAATTTTGTCACTGAATTGAGGACATTTTAACTCTTCTAATTGTAATTAGAGCAAGTAGCAATCACTGTTTTTTTTTTATCTTACCGTATTACCGTGAAATAACAATTAATTTAGCTGGCCAATTACCTTTGTCTCCTTTTCAACATACATCGTTTGACTTTATTTTACTTAATGACGTCAGATATCTAAAAGGCTAGGCTGCAAAAATATTCACACTGTAATTCCCGGGGTCTGTAGCATAAAAGACATACAATGAATGTTTCAATTATTTGAAAATCTTTAGTACATTATTTGAAATAGATTCACGATAGCTATCAATCGTACCTTGTGAGTGGAATTGTTATTTACGGGCCCATTAACACAATGATTTCATTAAGCCCTGACTAAATCTACCGGTGAAAATACTTCTTTTTGTTGCAGCTGAACAATTTATACAGTTCCATCAATGACCCGCCAAACTTTAACTTGTTTCAAGACTTAAGGCCAGGGCATTAATGTATTTGTAGCTTCCAATATTTTGTCTGTTTTCCGTACTATATAGTTAATGAGGGATTAGAGAAATCGAGTTGATGTAATCTTGAATGCATAATTGATTACTCTTCTCATGGGAATCCTTTGTAGACGGAAATTAGCCATCTCCTTGAAAATAGGTATACTCTTATTTCACATCTACTGTAGATCGGAATGTATATTGCTGTTTTATCACCCTCCTTTTTGAAGGTCTTCATTGACAAAGCTATTCCTTCAACCTTTCAAGTTTACACTACAAGACCTCACCCGTACCCTCTGGACTGCTCTAAAGCATCCATTAACTTCCAAACTCAAGGGTCTTCAGATTTCCTAAACATTTATCCCAGCATGATCCTCCAAAAGGGTTTGCCAATTCTTTTAAGTAAACATGAGCAAGGATCTTCATCCCTCCTGTCCCTCAGAGCTTTCGTCTCATGTCACGAAGGTTTCACCATGTTGTTCTTAAAGTTATGAATGACTATTTGGCTTTAGAACGACTTGCCTTGAATACTTTCTTTTCTGTTTAACTATATATTATCACAATACTGAACGCATATTGTTCTTCAAGCCGTTTTTTAACAATTGTTGAAAAAATCCAATTGATTTGCTTTTGCTTGTAAAACCACGACATACAGAAGTAAATCATTTTCTTCTTCCATAATTGTCTTCTTCTTTGTTTTTTTTTTTTAATCTCTGTCTATCAAGCAGTTGATGACCCTTTCATTTAGATCCTTTGAAAGCAAACACCCTTTTCTTTAAATGTTTGCTTCCCATTATTATTGTCATTATTATTACTATCATTATTATTGCTACCATCATTATCATCATCATCATCATCCTCATCATCGTCATCATCATCATCATCATCATCATCATCATATTATTATTATTTTCAGGCTGTCGGAAGGTGTGTGTGTGTGGAGGGGGGGGGGGATGTGTGAATCTTCTTGGTATTGCCCCCTCAAATGACAAATTCTGGATCCGCTTGCACTCCCGTGCTGCTTGAAGCAACCAATACCAAAATTAAATTTTCTCTCTTTAAATTATGGAAGTAAACCAGTGTTTGCCCATTTTATTGGTGAATCGATATCGTTGTTTGCGCGCCAAATTGAACAATCGATGTTTTTCTTGATTGCCGTGTTATGAACAAGGTCGTCCAAGCCGAGAGTGATTGAAAGAGACATAACCAATCTGTGTAATGATTAACTCACTGTTCATTGTCCATTTTCTTATTAGCTCGAATATTGAGGAATATTAAAAAGAACATACTCGTACACTCCAAGAAAATGTGATTTAAAATCGATTCATCCGAAAGCTAGAGGCCTTTATGTGTTTGTCATGTTGGTAGAAATGTACACAGAATAGCAAATCTGTGCGACATACTTTTCACACAAGTATTAGTTGAGAAAAAAATATATTCAGTTGGCCGATGTCGTGTGGACAAACTGTACATATTGATACATTGATACATTGATACATTGACATATTGATATATTGATATATTGATACATTGATATATTGATACATTGATACATTGATACATTGATATATTGATCATTCGTACAGTGCAAAAATTTCTTTCCTATCTGTGGCCCGTAACGTACTAGATGCAATTAAACTTACGATAAATTTTAATCGTCTGTGGCAAAACATGTACCATAGAGGAGGTAAGATTATTCGTTATTCAATCGTATCTCTTTTATGTTACAGGACCCTGCTCAGCAAAATTTGCCTTTTTATTATGCTAATTGTCAACTTCACTTATTATTATGAGAGATATTGCACAACTGGGTAAGTTGGCAATTAATTGTGGAGCGTAAGTATTTGCCTAACAGCTAGATGAGGAAAACATTGCCCAGGATTTGGTTGGGTTGACCATTCACACAACACTTTTCGCAGTGTAATGCCTACCATGGGATTGTTATCTTAATGCCAGGATAACATGTTCAAATCCATGTCGAGGCCCATCATTTGCTTGTCACTGCTAAATCTTTAAATCCTCTCATTTTCAATCTGATGTTTGATTGTAAGCTAAACGGATAACACCAATCTTCGATATCAACTGCGACATGCAGAGTAATGTTTACCCTCGCGTTATCAACCCATGGGCCTGTAACATAAAAGAAGCAATTAAACTTACGATAAATACCTATCGTAGGTCTATGGCAAAACATGTACCAAAGAGATACGATTAATTGCAAAATCTATCGTATCTCTTTTATGTTACAGGCCCCATATCAGATAATGGTCGATCCCTCACAGTCAATATTAATAATGAACATTCAAATGATGTCATTGACGCAAACAGACAGGATGTATATTGTCACTTTACACGCTAAGAAAAAAGGGTGCAAACCTTCGCGATAAGGTGCAATCTGCGACCAAACTCGGAAGTGTGCAATATTGCATCCTTTTTTTATTTTCATTTATTCATTCAATTTTTCTTTAAAAGACGGGGTGGTCTCATTCAAGCCACATGGCCTACTTTTCGAGAGAGCCCTGCCAAAACATAAATTACAAATATATAACATAACACAGAAAAACATAAAACATTATATAAAACAAATGAATAGGATAAATAAAAATGGGTGCAATATTTTACCTTTTGATAGCCTGAAACGAATCCTGCGTTATGTTATGGAGTCATTATTTCATAATCAGATATGCTTGCCAAATCTCGATTATCATATTCTCAGTTAAATATGTTACAGACCTCTTCTCTATTCAAATGGATAATACAGGTTCTTAATACCCTTTATGTGCACTATTACCATGGTTACGAAGGCTTGCCTCCCCCATACTTATGAACATGAAAATTGAGATTATCGGCGAGAAATTCTGTGATTACCTGCAGTTAGCCTTCACAGGGGAAGAAGAAAAGAAGAAAAGGGTTTTAAAAGAGAAAGGAGTTTTTATGAGAAAAATTGGACTTGTCTGTTACCATGGTAACACAAAGTAAAAACACATCACAATAACACGGACCGACAGCTCGCAAACATTGGCGAGAGAGCAAGCGCATTATTGCGGGTATTTAACCTTCATTCAGAGACGGATTCAAACAATGATGAAATCAAAGAAACAACAAAAACAACGACAAACTGGCCTTCTAGTGAAGAGGAATGAAGACCGTGATTCGCGGGGAAGATTATGAAATAAACCTACTTTTTCCATTGTAATTTTTTAGTGAATCCTTGAATTAACTTGTCTGATTCTAGACTAGATAGGAAAGAAAATAGTGAGAAGAAGAAGAGGAGGAAGATGACGGCATTGAGTTTAATCAAATTCATCTTTATTTCATCTTTCTTCCCGATCTAGAAGGTTAAAGACATTTCCAATGCGGAATATTCAAAGATATAACAGATAGTCAGCATTGAAAAAGATACGAAATAGAAAAGAAGAGAAAGCAGTACATTTAGAGAAAATTTGAAACGTTAAATTTCTCCTGATTACGCTGAGAAAGCTAACGAGCTGGGTTTGGAGATTCTCTCTTGTCTGCTTCAAAATAAAGTCACGTGTCACTTGACTTTTACTGTCGCAACATGTCCTGTACTGGAACCCCTCCGGCAAGATCTTGTAAAATGCATTTCCTCTAACTCCAACACCAAGAGCTTTCAATAGTTTTTTTTCAGAGGGACCACAAGATCTTCCTTGACTCTGTTCTCTTCCTCCCACCTGGCCCAATGGCAAAATGTACAAGAGCGCAACTGCATACGCTTGTACTATATTACATCCGCAACCTTCACTCAACTCGACAACTACAACTTAATGAGTCCTAAGTATCTTTGTGGACACGACCTTGAATGAAAGCGGCATAGGTTGCCGACGATCTCCGATCTCAGCGGAGGAAGAACACAAGCTGACAAGAGAGATGTATATCTAGATTCAAGAGGGTGAAAGTGTGCTTGTATGTGATGATACTTGAATAAACATTTTACATATAGGACCATCTAAAGAGCAATAATTAGCCTAGAACAACGACACTCACAAAATGAGACACGACCAAAAAAGCCTTGAGGAAAAAAAGTGGAAGATAATGGCTGAATCAAAATTGGGGTTTGTTGTTTTAAAACAATATGTGTCACTTTTCTAGGAACTGCTCCCAAAATAAAAAAAATTGCCGTGCATATTAATTGTTTCTGTTAAGGGGTGTTGTGTGCGTTACGTGAATGTGTGTGCGCGCTCGTGTGTGTGTGTGTGTGTGTGTGTGTGGCCGGATGGGTGTGTGTAAATGCGGGCTTACATTTTTCTACATTCTACGTCACTTTCTTATTTTAAACACTTTGAACTTAGACGTTTCTGTTTAATTGTCTTACGCGTTTAGATGGTTAATTGTTCAAGTTACGCTGTCAGTCTCTTCTTTTTCTTTCCTATTCATTAAGCTAGAGTGTACCATGCTTTTTACTGCATATCAAACGTCCACTATTATCCTTCGTCCCTGATTTCTACACCATACAGAATCTCATTAGTCTACAGTGCTTTTCCAGCCATTTGACAGACACTAACCAAACAAATAAGTGTCGTAGACTGGGGGATTATTCGCTTCGTTCCAAATTGCCCTGCATTTCCTGCCTTTAATGACATAGAATAAACCCGTATTTCTCTTCTACCCTACAGAATCAACACCGATGTCTGCATGGGCATTTATCTTTTTATCCCTACAGATCTACTTCTTTATGTACACGACTATCACAATTTCTCTTATGCACCATTTTTTCTTCTTCAAATTTTATGCTAACTTATTTCATTTCACTCTAATAATACCACTGACGCTTCTGATCATGACAGATTCTGACGCTCCTGACGCAGTCTTTGACGCATTCATTGGCGCACGGCCATAGTTGAATAACACGACAGTTAAGCAGTGGATTATAAGATATCATTTACATGTGTGTTTCTTGTACCTAGCAATACCCAGCACAGATCCATTCGTGCTTTACAAAACATGACAGAGGTCTATCTTCTCCCATCCACAATTTTCCTTTAAAAACATATCCATATGTACATCTTTGACCCTCGGTTCGTTCTTTGTCTCCAATGTTATTCTCTCCTTCTCTCTCTCTCTCTTCATTTTTCTTGGCTCTACTTCTCAAAGATTTCATTTTCATCCAAATGTGGACAATTTACCCTGTATCAAATTCTAGCCAACCTTTCTAAAAGTCAACACTTTCCTTCGCTTCCCCTGGTCCCCAAAGACTCTGTTCGAGTTGGTCAACGGAATCGTGACGAAAAATAAAACTCGGTACACTTCCTCAAACAAAGTGATGCGAGAGGCCTCTAAGGAATCAGGGAATGGTAGAGTACTCTCCAAATCTCAGTTCTCTTTTTCATAATTCATTTTGATTCGCGTACTTACATCAAAACTCAGCAGTGGGACTGAATTGGGCTATATTATAAAAGGGTTGCAATTAAATGCATGAAAGACCTGAAGGGATAAGTGGGCGGTTTTGAAAACAGAATTGAAATAAAGAAAATTAATAAAATTCATTTCGTGGAATGAATTATAATTGTCTTACACTAAACAATTTTAAAGAAATGACGCATAGAAGACGCCTTCCATTATCAGATTAGTTTGGATTGTGACAAAAGTGGAGCCCTCTTTTCCCCTACATATAATATGTATTTTCATATCGTATTTAATTTGTACTATTTATACAGGTTTGTTTCATATATGCATAACACACCACACCACACAAACACACGCACACACATACACACACTCATACAATAACGTACGCACACACATACCCACCCACACACACACGCATACCCTTTTACTATCTCTCCTTCTCTCCCTCTCTTTATCTTTCTCTCTTTCCCTCTCTAGCTGTGTCTCTCCTCATCTCCCCCTTTCTTTCTGCCCCCCCTCTCTCCCCCTTCCCCATTCGTTCTATCCTCCTTGATAAATTGCCCATGCTTTTCGACTTATATCTGTAAATCACCACCAAGCTTGATCATCACCCCATCCCTCTTCCATCCACCAACCATCCAAAGAATAAGGCGCTCCCAAACAGCCTCTCCCTTCATGCAAACAGAGATGCTTGCTATCATATTTATCAAGTATTGTCTTTCATGTGCTCCTTAGCCGTGAGTGCAGGCGAGGAGAGACGACAAGGATAACAATTGGAAGTGCATTAAACTCTTCCACCTTATCACATTATCTTGTAAAGTGCAATATCTTAATGCGATTTCGAGGACAGAATCCCTCCTACGTGGTTGAACATTTTCAAGAGGTTTTCCTCATCATTAATGAGAAAAGTGAGGTGAGATGGCGAACAGGTGTGGGTGTTGCTTTACAGCTTTATCATGTATATATGCGAAAGCATATTTCAAAATTTTACATGTGATATGATGAGATAACCAGATTGTATCGTGAATTTAGCAAATTCTAATAACTTTCGATCCAATTGGTGCTTCTATAAAAAAATGCAATTATGCAAGGGATTAACATCCGTTGATTACATTAATTTCAATGTATAGAGCATGTGTTTATGGCCGCATGCGACAACGTGTAATCTGCTATCATATATGTATCGCCCACACAATAGAGAACGGTGTACAGAGATGGTGATTATACAAAAGATGGTTAAAGGGGAACTACACTCACACATTAAATTGCTATCATTAAATGAAGAAAAATAAGATGAACAAACTGTGAAAATTTGAGCAAAATCGGACAAACCATTCAAAAGTTATGAATTTTCAAAGTTTTGATTTACATCCCTCATGGGCTCCTTAAATTGGCAAACATACAGGCACAAAATGGCTGCCAACATGGAGAACTCTC
>BQKZ01001192.1:10168-22468 GCA_036244855.1 Temnopleurus reevesii | reverse complement strand
TGGTGAATGTTACGACAGTGAGGCTTTCTCCTGGAGTTTTATCCTACTTAGAATCTTATCGACCCAAAGAAGAAATAGCATGTATCACGAAGTGGAAAGAACAGAACATACTTATATTTGTTTCCGTGATCTTAATCTTGTCTAGCACATAAGGTATAATTTTACCGTTGTACACGCGCTGGTTCGAGTGTATGCGAGTAGGTGAGTGAGAGAGATAGTGTGTGTGTGTGTGTGTGTGTGTGTGTGTGTGTGTGTGTGTGTTTGTTAATGAGTTCGCATTCCTTTCAAAAAGCTATTTCTGTAATATAAAAGTGGTCTTTAGCGATGTCATTCGCTTCCTGCTATACCGTATCGGTTTTTTTAATTAAAAAACTGCTTTTGATCACTAGACGCATTAGAGACGACATTTCTGAAAACTGGTAGACTGTTTCTTTGTTAGAGCCTTTATAAAAGTACAGTACATCCGGTTTCAATTCAGACTCTGTGTTATAGACTACTCTCATCACCCCATTCGTCTAATAAAACCAAAGTCCAGGAAGCCCATCATTTTAAGTTAGCCTGACCAAACAAACAAGATTAATGATGCATTTGAAGAGATGTGGTGTTGGCCGCATGAGGGTAAATTGGCGGGCTTGATTTGAATAAATTGATCTGTGATGGATGCGGGTTGGCCATGATGGATGCACGGTGGCTGTGATGGATGCACGGTGGTTGAGATAGTGGTGACCCTAGATGCTTGGGGGGCGATACACAGTCAACAGGAGCAGGGGTTTGAAACGACCTTTATCAAGAGAACAAACGTAATGGATTGCCGCCATTAGTTTTGTTATTTTGTTTATGTGGTACATTAAAACAAAGTAGCTACTCTGACTGCCAGTCACACTTATGCAGCTAAAAACAAGTCTGTGCAACCGAAATCGAATTTATTTCACGGTCCCTGACATGTGCACTTGATTAGGCAGGGGAGATGTTTATCCCAAGCTGAGTTTATGCACCTTACGCCGAATCAACACATAGTTCTGTCAGCATCAGCCAAGCATTCGCCTTCGAACTCATGAGTTGGATTTTCAATATTTGTTGGTACTAAAGCAACCATTGCATCACCTGTTGCCGTCCTCGAATTGTGGCAAGTTTTTATTTAAATGTGAATTCCAGCGGTCACACAAACCCAGCTTAATTAACCTGCCGTGGCCGTTTGCAAATGCATCTGTCCATGGGATAAGAAAAGCGGAAATAGAGCCACTGTTTGTATCTGTACACACAATACGTATAACACGTTCTTTAATTTGATTAATGATTGTATCAAGGATTAGAGGCAGCAAGTTATATTTTCGAGTTCGTGTCTACAAAGAAGGCATAAACCTTTATGCAACTGTGCAACGACATTAACTCCATTTTTTTTATCACCACAATTCCTCACCTCAAATTTCTCCACTCATAATTTCACCAACTATCTGTTAATTTTGTTCACCATCGATTTTAACCATTCATAGATTACACATCCCTTTATCTTTGGCCATTAGTTGCTATGAAAACGGCATATTATTGGAAAGTACATTACAATGATTACCGATCTATGCGTGGTATGATGAGCTTATAACTGTAGTGGCTGTTTAGAAGTTAATGACATTCGACTTATGTATAAGTTTGTATATTGCCTCTCAAAGTTGAAGTTCAGTTCAATGAATATTCCTCCAAAGCGACATCTAATACTTATTCACTAACTTCACATCTTCGGGAGACGAAGAACTACGAACCAATTCCGAAGATTAACGACCCTTACCTTTCAACATTTCCACCAACCCAACAGAGCATAATTGAATATTTATACAAAGTCACGATGGCTAACCGCACCGTGAGAATATGGGATAGGGGGCATGGGCAGAGAGGGAAAAACTTGACAAGGGCCAAAGACAGAACGATTCCTCATTAAACAATTAAAGGCAAAGCCACACATTAGTAGTTTAATCAACATACATGTATATCCAACACCGTATAATCATGATACTCTGTGTCCATAGAATTATGTCGAATGACGATTCAATGCTCCTGTGTAATACTGCCGAAATCGGGACCGGATTGCTGTCATCATGTCCACGCAATCATGACGTACGAATCTAATTGTCCAACACACTCAATTCTTCGAATAAGTTTATAATCATGTTCCCTGATGGTGAGAACATCTAAATTGCGTTCGCTGTATACGTTAATACACCTGAAAGTACATTTATTCTAACATATGCTACGTCCAGCACAAGCCGATACAAAATCAATGGAAGTCTAGCAACTTCGTTGTATAATAATCTTCGCATAATATTATGGTGCGTATTTTGAAATCCATATGAGATAGACATTGGCTATAAATACAAAATGGGTGCATGATTCTTAACGATGTAAGGACAATATCAACTTGTTGTAGAGCGAAGACATCATCATGGAAAATCTGATCCCCCCGCACCCCTATCTGGACGTAGCGTTGTAGAATCTCCCGAGCCATCTGCACTTAAGGGACCTCATGCAGACAAATTACCGCGTTAGCTAGTTTATTTTTACGTCCATTGAGCTGCTGTCTCTAGCACTTTACTCTCGTCTTTGTTTTATCTCTCCAGCATTATTGATTTGACTAAGTGTCACAGTATATCACTGCTGTTTTTCAGCAGCAGAATGCTTTTCATTGAAATGTATGTCCGTTCTCAGCTTGCGCTATTGCGCCTCAACTACAGCCGTTGTCATGTGTATTAGTTGGTTTTTTTAACATGTTTACGATTATTTTGTTTTTGCCTCCTTTGGATATATAATTGCTGTTACGTAATCATTATAACCCGTGTAATAAGATTCTAAGAAACGGGAAGTTAGGAGAATAGAGTATAGATGATTATTTCCCCTGCGATCTCTCAGTGGTATAGTACTTTACGATCTACTATAGATACCACCCAACAGGTTGACCTTTTCTAAAGTGAAAACGAACGCATTGATGGATCGTGTTCTTTCGAGAATTAAAAAATTCTATATTCTTATATCATTCACTGTTCTTCTTTTTTCCCCTTCGTATGACTGATCGCAGTATATTACTGCTGTGTCCCCGGTAGTAGCATGATTTTTATTTAAACGCTCTTCCATTATCAAGAGATCGCTATTGTGCATTATAATGATTAGATAACTTATATAGCACAGTCACAATGTGGGTATACTCTACTGCGCTGTTGCACTGTGATGTTAGGGTCTGTGGATACTAGAATAATGCAAATAGCCAATATGTACAAGGACTGTTATCATTATACATGAGCCATATTATCTTTTGAAATTATTCTGAGTTTACCTTAAAATTAATCCACCTTCATTTACATCACTACTATCGAATCATTTCTTTATATCTACTTTCCGCTTTCATTCAATTCATATTCTGATGAAGATCCGAGGACATGTTACACACTCTTTGTGATTAGTCTCGCACTGTGTTTGGGTCAGGGCATTACGTCAAAGAACTTTCCCCGCTCTGCCCCACGGGAACGGACAGGCAAAGTGGGGGCTAAATCCGCATTACACAAACAGCACTCAAGCGCATATGCAAGTCTTTTTTTATGTCAACTTGTTTATCTGACTTACAGGCCACTCGTTGCCTATCATAGGGTACTATTTGCTTCGAACCGTGAAGGGTAAACAATTATTTCAAAATGTCAACCCATCAGTCTATTGATTTCATTCAGTGATTTTGTTATTCCTAGAATTTCTAGAATTGCCAGAAGTTTTGAGGAATGAATATTAGCCATGTATAAATATTATTACATAACCGTATCATACAATCTGATAAATAACATTGAATTAAATGGAATTGAATTGAATTTATTTTTCCTTTTTCATATACATAATCAATACAAAATAACATGACAAGTGAAAAATTAAATGAGGCGAGTACCCTGAAAGCACAGCTTGTGTTGGGATCGCCTTTACAACAAACAAAGTGAAACAATGTACGTAGGTGAAGTTGGCAATAAGCCTAATGATAAGGCAGATTTTGCTAAACAACTGATAAAAAAATGCCGAGGTCGGGTTGACCTCTTGCCCAACTCTTCTTGCAGTGTAACCATACTCTCTGATAACTGTTGAAAACACGTTAACGCTGTCTGTAATTCCACAGCTATTATACATGTTATACTTCACAATTCATGTGCGATTGATATTTGAACTTAGGAGCATTTTATCTAGCTTGTGTGACTCCTACACATTATTCCGGCTGTTGATCCTCCTGTGTTTGAACAATCATTGCTTTCATCGCCGACACGAATGCTGCATTAACAGATCCTTTCTCCACTTCATTTAATGGAGGCAAAGAGCCGGTTAACTAAAACAGTCGAGATTTAGGCATCCATAATAGCAAAAACGACACCACCTTATAAAGAGTGGTGCAGGAACGTTTTTTTGAATTGTGATTTAGGCGGAGTTGCCTCTCAGCTGCACTGAACATCCACACAGCAAAATAGAAAGCTTTTTCACTTCATCCATCATCATATTCAGTTTAGACATCGGTTAGTGGAAAGCGACATTTTTTACACCACTTGACTGTGAATGATAATTGCCTTCACGCGGCTCCCTTTTCCCAGCAAAAGTGAAATGTTGCTAGCAGGCATGAAGTTAAAAACACACGACCATTTTCACAGACAATGAAAAAAAAAAGAGATTATAGAAGGGCTTACACTTANTCATGTGGAGAACCTTAAAAAATTACTATCCCGATTAAAAAACAAAACTGATAAATGGTCATCGTCGTTATCCTGCATGGGTATCTTTTTTTAAAACCTATCACCATGCATTAAACATTAAATTGTAGGTAAGAATAAAAGGTATTCGAGTTATGAAAAATATTTGGGCATAGGTGAACAAAGGCATAACTATTTTGACATTTTTGCCGACGTCACTTTTAAATTTGAAAGAGGCTTGAAAAGCGAGCTCGCAAGGAGACACCTTTTGGGGTTTCAAAATAATTCTTCTTACCGATGCACAATGGAGACCCTGCCGGTGGATGGACAAGCATATCAACCTTGAATTCATTCTCATTAATCGATACAGGAAACCCAATGGCCGCGGTTACGTGACTCCCGTTGATGTAGGCGGGAACTTTAGTTCTAGGATTCAAGAGGAACGGAAATATGTAAGTTATTCAATTGACACACTCTGAATATAATTTGTCACCATCTAAATCAAACCATTTCTCACCTGAACAAAATTCGTCACCATGTAAATTTAACTCTAAAACTTCTGAACTAAACCAGTCATCATCTATATCAAACCCTACCCCCTGTGAACCAGACTCGTCATCATCTTAATCAAACCCCCCACCCTCAGAACCTAACTCGTCACCATCTAGATCAAACCCTCAACAATATGAACCAAACTCATTACCATCGTAATGAAGTACTTCACCATCTGAACCAAACTCGTCACCATCTAAATCAAACCCTCCATCCTTTGAACCAAACTCGTCACCATATAAATCACATTCTCCACCCTTTGAACCAAACTCGTCACCATCTAAATAAAGCTCTCCACCCTTTGGGCAAAACTCGTTACCATTTAAATCACATTCTCCACCCTTTGAACCAAACTCGTCACCATTAATGAGGTCCTTCACCATCTGAACCAAACTCGTCACCATCTAAATCAAACCCTCCATCCTTTGAACCAAACTCGCCACCATCTAAATAAAACCCTCCACCCTGTGAACCAGACTCGTCATCATATAAATCACATTCTCCACCCTTTGAACCAAACTCGTCACCACCTAAATCAAACCCTCCACCCTCTGAACCAAACTCGTCACCATCTAAATCAAACTATCTACCCTCTCATTGAACTCGTCACCATATAAATTAAACCATCCATCATTTAAACCAAACTCGTCACGATTTATTCCAAAACCTCCACCCTCAGAACCAAACTCGTCACCACCACCCCAATAACAGTGCTGTGATCACTGACTGGGCAACCCTACTGAAATAAAACAAATAAATAAACGTCTAAATCAAACGCCCAAACCTCTGAAACACTCTCTGGAACAGATGCGTCACCATCTAAATCCAACCCTCCACCATTTAAACCAGACTCGTCACCATTTAATTTAAATTCTTCACCCTTTGAACCAAAGTCGTCACAATCTATCAAACACTTCACCCCTTGAACTAAACTTGTCACCATATAAATTAAACCCTCCACCATCTAAACCAAACTCGTCACCATTTTAATCAAAACCTCCACTCTCAGAACCAAACCCGTCACCATATAAATCAAACCCTTCACCTTGTGAACCAAACTCGTCACCACAACGCCAATAACAGTAATGTGATCACTGACTGGGCAACCCTACTTAAATAAAACAAATGAATAAACGTCTGAATCAAACTCTCAAATCTCTGAACCACTCTCTGAAACAGATGCGTCACCATCTAAGTCAAACCCTCAACTTTATGAACCAAACCCGTCACCATCTAAATCGAATTCTTCACCCTTTGAACCAAAGTCGTCACCATCTAATTCAAACCATCTACCCTCTGAACCAAACTCGTCACCATCTGAATCAAACCATCTACCCTCTCATTGAACTCGTCTCCATATAAATTAAACCCTCCATCATCTAAACCAAACTCGCCGCCATCTAAATAAAACCATACCTCCTCAGAACCAAACTCGTCACAATCTAAATCAAACTCGTCATCATCTAAATCAAACCCTCCACCTTCTGAACCAAACTCGTCACCATTTAAATCAAACCGTTCACCCAACGAATCAAACTCGTCACGATCTAAATNGTTCCAATACACTAACAAATTCCTATCTTCTATCTCATCTCATGCAGTTTGGGAACGACCACGCCAACAAGCTGAATTGCCAACGAGCCCTAACCCTGGTCGTGGTCGCTGACGGTCTCCGCGGCGGTGGCTCGACCACGCTCGGACTCAGCGACGAGTTCCTACAAGAGTCGTGCAAGTCTTTCTGCGCGGTTTCCTCGATGGAGAGGGAGGACCAGCACAGTTTACCCACGCCAGAGACACGGGTCTATAGACTCAAGATGGACCTATCGGCCTTCGGAGCAGAGTTCAGAATACCAGACATCAGTCGAGCTGTCTTCTTTCTCAAGATCTTTGGGACGTTTAGGAATCGATATATGACGTTGATGTGCCATAGAGGGGATTCGAACCTTGTTCGGCAGCTGCGGCTCAACACAGACCCCATGGTGAGTAATCTCTTGATCAAAATAATCTCAAAATTTACCAACATCTATTGTTGCTTTCTTATTTCTTCTTTTCTTCTTATTTGTTCTTGTTTTGCGATATGTTTTAATTTCTATATTATAGTGTACACGGGATGTGCTTGAATAGCATTTTTAATCATGTTAATGCACGCACAATGTTTCTTAAAAGATTGAAATGAATAACCAATAATAAATGAATAAATAGACGGATAGATAGAATGTGTAGCACATGTTTATGAGCGTACGTACGTGCATAAGGGAATACAGAATGATAATTCCACGTCAACCCGTTCTGCTTATTTCTGCCAGCTACATTAATCTTTCAGTTTTGTTTTCTTTTCTCGACATACTTTTTATAGCATCGACTTCACCACCACGTTAATAAACTGATGCTTATGAATGATGATAAATGCTTATGTTCATGCGTATAAAATGACACTTTTGTTTAGCATAGGGAAAACGATTGATAATTCCACAGTTTATATCAGAGCCATCATCGTCGTCGCCATCATGATCATGATCATGATCATGATCATGATCATGATCACGATCATGATCATCATCATCAGCATCACTACCACCACCACCACCACCATCATCATCATCATTATCATCATCATTACCACCACCACCACCACCACCACCACCATCATCATCATCATCATCATCATCATCGTCATCATCATCATCATCACCACCACCACCACCACCACCACAATCATCATCGTCAGCTTCTTTTCGTTCTCTACATTTCTCTCCCATCTCCAAATTTGTCACGTCTCTATTTTCTTCAATTCAATTCAATTCAATTCATTTATTGTCCACCTATCTCTCATCTTCAGCTGATGCGCAATATATTCCAAGAGTCTTACAACACGTACAAGTTAAAAGGGGAGCGTAAGATGTCTGACCTGGAGGCTTTGAACCTGAAGGCCAGTACGCGCCTCACTGAAGTGAAGATGTCTTATCGTCGTGAATCACTCGTCTATATTCAGGAAGATAACATGGTTGTCACCGTAGAGGGCGATGCAACAAGAAGCTTCAATTACAGTTTAGGTAACGTTTTGGTTTGGCTTGTGTGTTTTTTTCTTTCTTCGGACAAAAAGGAATCAATGTAGGCCTAATTATCAAAGAATTAATAGAAACTGTAATGAATAGAACTGAAATTGTTTGTCATTTTCAAATAATTAAGTTACGAATATGAATTGAGAACAACGGTGCATTTTACATCAATTCTTTAATGTTTATTCACATTTGAACAATGTTTTGGATTTATACTTCGTTAAAAAATTAATGAGTAATTAGTTTAATAAAATGACTACTGTACTCAAAATAATCAAATCAGGAATATTCTAATGGATACAACTAAGATTAATTGTAAGTGTTACTTGAACGGAATTGGAAACACTTTTGAATAACTAACTATATCATGGGACAATAAATCCTTACGCCATTTGGTGAAATGTGCAGACAGCACAATCGCAAGCAGCTCCCCATTTCAATAATATTACCAAAGAGCATTGATTACATTGGCTTTCTGTTTAATTTTGCACAAATAGTTTATGTCGTCGTATTATTGGTTAAAAAATCTCTATTAAATTACTTGAACAACATCTGACCGCTGAATTTTCTGATCATTTTTAAAAATTCTCTTCTTCGTTTTCACTTCATTGCTGTTCTGCAGGTTTTGAGCTCAACGTTGGTATCAAAGGCCTAGAATGTCTGGGTAATTTCATCGACCAGCTTGTACTAGCTGATGGACTGAACGACATCGTCAGAGCTCTCAACTACAAATCCAAATGCGCCAAAAGACTCAACGAAGATACCATTAAACAAAAGCTACATGCCGAGATGAGCAGACATAAAAACAAAAATGGAGACTCCAAGAATAACAATAATAATGATAATGGCAAGAACGATTCGCCTAAGAAGGAGAATGGCTCATAGCAACGGTCTGTGAGAACAGTAAACAATAATAAAACAAACAATTTGAACGATAATAACGAAATTCGGAACACATCTTCTCACAAATAAAGAAGAGAATACTATCAGGTCGCAAGAGAAAACCACATTGGACAGCCTCCTTGTAGGTAATTGTGATCTGATAGAAATATACATACATGTACTTGGAAACTCTCTAAATTCTTGAGTACTAATTTTGCACGTAAATTGCTGATGTAATGAATATTGGTTTTTGTTCTTTTTGGGGTTGTCTAATTAAACGCAAATGTTTTTTATTGTCTTTATTTGGATCGTAAGTTTCGCCACCAAATAAAATTGCCATTCCAGTTTGTATAATGTTATGACGATCATTTAGATATTGTGTTATTTTCTTTTCCACCGAGAAATAAATAATAAACGCTTCTAATATTTGTGGATGTAATTATACCCCTTGAAGGATTGGTCAACATTTAACACTGTAACTGATAAATGAATTTTTGAATGCGGACAAAAAACAATTATTAAACGAGGAATTGAATCGTTCAGATTTTAGCTAATTTATGTTTAGTTTATGAACCTAACTAACAGTGAGGAGGAACTAGAAAAATGATTGACAATTTGTTGATTAATCGGAAAGCTATTAATAATAACTGAATATTAAACAAAAATATTGACCAATCAACAAAATAATTCATGCCATGATGAGGTAAGTTTCACACTTTTCTCACGCGCTTCAAGAAAGAAAGTCACAAATGGTTTGTACTCATTTTGTTTGTATCATCCCTGGAGGATAATGGCACAGTCTATGATGACGTAATTTTGTACTTGAATGATTTAGAAAATGTGCGTGTTTTACAGGAATAGTACGAATGTATAGTTTTATATTTATGTGTGTATTAAAGAGGGTGCTATTGGGTGATTACTATCTTACATAGACAAAACATGATGATAAGTGTAACTGAAGATTATTCATAATCTTTTGCCAACAGTCTAAAAGCCGACTCACACCTTTGCGGGTTTTTTTTTTAGCCTGCGTCTGCTCAGCATTTATGGAAATTAAAAACTTTCCCTTTACGCGCAAACACGCAGGGCGGTGCTTCATGAAGTCGTCCTTGAAGTTACGCACGACTTTAAGAAAGATTGGTGTATGTTAACGAGTGTAATACGCGTCATAATATTGATCTTTCAGCACAAGAACTGGTACCAGTTGTGCGTAAGATCATTCATGAAGTCTTTCGTAACTTGGTAAAACACTGCCAAGGTCATACGGTAGACTGACGCTCTGCGTACGCCTTGAGCGCAAGCCGAAAGTCAGTCCACCGTCTGATAAGCGTATGATATGCGTCCAGGGAGCGGTTTTAATTTCCAAAAAAAAAAAGGCTGAACCGACGGAGGTAAAAAAGCAAAGGTGTGAGTTTGCTTTAAGACATTGTTCAAGAATTTGATTTCTTGTGGCTCATTCACAACGAGTTGTATTGGTTAAACTTGATTCGTACTGATGAATATTGTGCCTAGTTGTACTCGTACTTCTGTGGGTATATTCTATGACATGATTGTGTGCTTGTGCGCTTGTGTGTGTGTAGGTGGGAATCTGTGCGTGTATGTGTGTGTGTGTGTGTTTCCTTATGTAGTTAATTGCTTTTTTCTGGTCCGATCAAAAAAATATATTAAATCAAATGTCACTTTTTAAATTTGAGATTTTTATGGCTCATCATGTAATTGTGCAATCAAAATTTTAAAATATGATAGGTTTTACTTTTTCCAATCACGTTATGACAGCACTTACTTACTTTATTGAAATTGCCGGGTAAATGATAATACTAATAACTTATTTTATCAAGTCTGTGAATAATTTCGCCAGTTAAAAAACGTTGGATGATTTGTGATAAACCCAATGTCACTATCTTATTTTTAGAGGGAGGGTAAATATGATGAGATCCCATAATAGGTAAGACTATTGAATTTGAAATGTATTTTTTTTATCCAGTGAATTTTGTTTGTAATAGAATTCTATAGTACATGGTGATAATCTTGTAATTATTTAGTTGAAAGTTGAAAGTGTATTGGTTGTCATTGAAAGTTACTGTTTTTATTTATTAATTTATAAATAAATATTTTATAATAACTCACAAATAGAGTGATGATATAGTTCTGCTTTATCTTACCATCATTATGGTGTGTTTTATCAGTGTTGTTTGTTTGTACGTGCGTGTTTTAGTGAAAGACAAGTGCGGAACGGGTTTTTAAGTATCGTCCCCAAAATGAAAACAAAGAATTAATTTGAAATTGCACTAACTTGAAGAAACTACCGTACTAAAAGAAATCTTAAAATAAATACATAAATTTGATCCTACGCCTCCGCCAATCGAAGGTAGTACCGGGGTATCATCTCATGTTTAAATTTCATACTTCGGCATCGTCTACAGAGGATGTAAAAAGACAAAATCATACCCGTATCATGGTCGGTGGGTTGGGTCGCTAGGGTGCTTCCTTACATAAACTAGACGGGTGTGCAAACTTTAGCTTAGAAAGACACAGTTTGCTCTATGCTTCTCTGGTCATCACTAAAGGCCCCAGCACACCAAACACGACACGGCATCGCGGCACGGTTTTACGCAGCATCTTGGTTGTTATTGGCCAGTGCGCTCCTCCGCGCATTCAATAATTGGCCAATCACAGGGGAGAGATCGCGTAAATACCGTGCCGTGATGCCGCGCCGTGTTTGGTGTGCCCGGGCCTTAAGTATGTCTGTACGTTGTGCTGCTGGTTAAGGGGAAGAGGATGTGTGCTCCAAAAGAAAAATAATTGCCCTCCTTGTACGTATGTCAAGTAAAAATTATTTTTCTTCAGAAGTTCTTTTTTTTCTATGTCCCTCCCCTTCATCTGTTACCCCCTCCTTTTTTAGATCTCCATCATTAAAATGTACGCTGGAAATGAAAACAAACACATCTAAATATTTTCATACAAATAGTTTATGTATTAAAAGGAGACAATATTACAAAAGATATTGCCATGCGGAATTAAAAAAGTACAGAGCATAATCTTGAATAACACAGAAAGAATGTTACCATGGTTACAGTTCACATGAGGCGTCATTTTGTGACGGAAATGTA
>BQKZ01001191.1:92111-119977 GCA_036244855.1 Temnopleurus reevesii | reverse complement strand
AGAGAGAGAGAGAGAGAGAGAGAGAGAGAGAGAGAGAGAGAGAGAGGGAGAGAAACGACACAGAGCTTGTTGAAGGTTTATATATGATCATGCGGCGTAAAAATCGTTTAGCAAATAGCAATTAGATTTAACGAAACTAATTAACTTTATTATCTTTGCGACCGAATAACGTGTGACTAATCACAATGGCAATCAATGTGAAAGATTACAGTTTATACCGTAATTTGTCTATCTTTTATTTGTATATATGTGTTCTGTCTGTATTTTTATGTGTGAATTTCTACTTTGTCTGATTTTATTTTGCTTATGTTTATGTTTATGTCGTTTTCACTCTGAAATTGTTTTCTATCACGGCCTCGCTGAAAAACAGCTTGCAGCTGAGTGCGAGCATAATTTTGTAATATTTTGTTTTTACCGTGAATAAATAAAGTCAACCAACCAACCAACCATATAATATTGATTTGAATGTCAGTAATTACAATCAAGTCAAGATTCCGTGGAGATTAGGCCAAAAATAATTAGAAGCCCTCAAATGCCGTTTCTTTTAAAAAATATCGTCAGGAGGTCAGATTTGTTTTTAATAATCTTTTGATTTTCCATAACACAAATCATAGGAAAAATACGGCATGAAAGGAACGATTAGTGAAAAGCCAAATATCATTTGAAAATTATATTGTAGGTTGCATTACATATGTTTAATTCTAATTTTGTTGTGAATTTTCAAAATTAAACAATGAATGTGGGAGTGTCGTGGTGTAGTGGTTCGGACTATCACCTCTTAACAAGAGGGTCATTGGTTCAAATCTCACCCAGGGCGTTAATTTCCTTCAGCAAGAAATGTACCCGCACTTTGTTGCACTCGATCCAGGTGAGATTGGGGACCGGTTGGATGTGACCATATGGTCAATTTAGCATTCAGTGCTAATTGCAGCACCTTGCCGGAATACTCCCCAGGGAGTGGAAATATGCATATATTGTATGCATGCATGTCAGAATCCAACAAACCGGGGTAATACTAGCTCTATGTTACTGCTGGGAGAACGGTTCGAAGAACTGAATCAGCTACCCTGGGTAAATGAGACGCATTGTTATTATTAGTATGTATAAATAAATTCAGGTCAGGACATTTTCAGAGGGTCTTTCGATTGAAGGCATCCAAACATTTGTTTCGGCACGAGACAGGGAATCGTGATCAGGGCTGTAAAGATATCATTTAATAGCCGTGGTGTAGTGGTTCAACCAGAGGGTTGTGGGTTCAAATCCGACCCAGTATGTCGGTAATTTCCTTCAGCAAGAAATTCATCCATATTGTGCTGCACTCAACCCAGTAAAAATGAATGGGTACCCTGAAGGAATATTTATTCCTTGAAATGCCATGCGCGCTGGTGTACGCCGGGTTAAGGCCAGGGTAATAATAATGCAAAGCGCTTTGAGCACTCAGCAGAGTGGAGCCGTGCGCTATATAAATTACATTTATTGTTATACTTTCGAAATTACAGATTTGTTTTATGGCTAATTATAGACATGACAGAACAGACAGTTTCGATTATCTGTTAAGAGTTTGGTCATTAGAGGGGCTTGTAACAAAAAATATCCAATTATACTACGGTAAATTTTGATCGTAAGTCTATGGTAATGCGTGTAAAGATACGATGATTTTTAGATTTATCGTATCTATTTTATGTTACAGGCCCCAGCACAGGCATATCCAGGGGAAAGACGAGATCGTCCCAATATGCTGCCTCGGCCTTCATTCTTTTTTATTACATAAATACTGTCTTCTTGCTTTTCTGTAACTTACATAAGAGAACGCACACGCATAGCTAAAATGCTTACACGGAGCCAAAATCGGACGTACGGAGCCTAAGTCGACCGTGAAAGATCAATTTATTTATTTATTTCAGCATTATCAGTATTTATTATCAGTATTTTAGCAATAATGGATAGATAAAGTTCGTATGCTTCTAACTCCTAGTAATCTACATTATGTCGAATAAAGTTATTTTGGGTTAATACTATAAATATAAAAAAAAGTTATTTTTGGTTAATCATATGCATCATATTTTTCACCTCAGATACCCTTTAAATGGATGCAGTGAATATCATGACTTGGTGACCTCATGGCAGAGCGGACAAACTTTCCCGCATGTTCTTTTTTAGTTGTTGTCATGATTTTAGGGCCTTGGAAAACAATTTGAAATATAGTGGGTTGATCTTTTTAAAGGAAGTTCAAAGGAAGAACGAGAGAGAGAGAGAGAGAGACAGACAGACAGAGAGAGAGAGAGAGAGAGAGAGGGAAAGAGACAGAGGGAGAGAGAGAGAGAAACACATTAAGATAAATAAAACAATCCCACATCATACCAAGCCTTATGGCTTAGGACAAGGACTAAAATACATAAAGTAACTTAACCATCACCGGAAAGGTACCACCACTCTCAGCGGAAGAGATAGTCGAGAAATGACTAATATAATAATGTTTCTACATGTATTTCGCAACCCTTAACATATTACAACATTATATCGGATAAAATTTTGCAATTCAAATGCCCATGTTATTATCATGATCGTTCTTTTAATTTCCTCTCGAGAGCAAAAAAATACCTAGGATTGTTCTGGTGGATCCATTGTTTGGAATCAAAAGCATATAAAAATCGGTTGGTGTGCCGACATTCATTTTAGTTTGGTGCAACCATTTGCGGGAGTATTAATAAGTGCAGGGATTTAGTGTCTAGTGATGATACCACAGTAAATGGGTAACTTTATCATTTTTGGTTTCAGTGCTATAAGAAGAGCGATGCCGTTCACGTGGATGAAGCGATTGCGGGACAACATCCGTTCTCGCGGCTCAACAACGACGACGACAACGACCACGGCGTCGGGAGATGTGGCCACGGACATGGACAACGTCCCCGACAAGCTCCAGGAACCTCTATCCGTGATCATCAACGCGGTCGATCACGTTGAGGGGTGTTCGAAGATGCTCTGCGAGACTTGCGTCAGAGGGATCGCTCTGGTGAAGGAGACATCTGGACACTCTGCCTTGGACCAGGAAAGACTTGGTGACCTCATGGCAGAGCGGACCAACTTTCCCCGTATGTTCGCGACCTGCTGGGAGAAGGTGGACCTACTCCGGCGATTCACCGATCCTCCCTCGGGGGAAACTCTCCGGAAGGACGCGCAACGGTCGTACGACTTCTTCCGAGCTCTTGCAGGAACTGCTTGGAACTACACCGATGAATCCGACGCCTTCTGCCTACACCTCGAGGAAGAAGGTGGCATCTCCTTGATGATAGACTGGGTGATGTCCCTCCAGGACAAAGGCACGCCTAATAAATGGGCAACTGAGATCCTGTTTAACGTCCTCAACACCCTGCACAACGCCTGCAGGAGGGTTGAGGATATCCGCAGAAACCACCGACGCGTCATCCCAGCTTTCGAGAACCTAGCAGCATCGGAAGACCTGATCACCCAAGCCTGTGCCTTCATGGCTCTCTCCTACATGGTCGACAAGGAGGAAGCAGATAAGTTAACCACAAACGCCGCCTGCGTGGACAAGCTTCTCTCCTTGCTGAAGCAGTCTCTGGAGACAATTGAGCATCGGATCCGCATCACCAGGAACTCTACCACGGACGCGTTCGGACGCACTTTCACGCTGTCTTCCATTGAGCTGGTTATGGGTATCGAGCAGCTGGCTATCAACGACGAGAACAAACGGCTGATCGCGGAGAAGGACGGCATCGCTATCCTAGGGAGTATGCTAGAGATGGATTGTACGGCACAGGAGAAGAGGCATGCCGCAGAGGGGCTCTGGCAGCTCGCTTTCCGACCCGAGAACAAGGAGAGACTGAGAGAGGAACACGAAATTCTCAAAGGTAAGAAGGATAGTTAACACATTGACCACTGAACTTTGTAATTTCAATAAACTTTGTGTAGGGACTACCCAGTCAAATCAAATATCTCCACTAAAGAAGTAATGAAGAAGTTTGTGGAAGGACCATGAAAACTTTTCAAACTATTCCTACTTTACTCATGCATCAAGATGAGGGCTTCTAAACCTACTCAGGAATTTCCTCCATTTGAATTACTAATGTTTTTGTTTTTCTTACAGGGGCATATGCAATGGAAAATATTGTGGTACTGTTTTAAACCATTGGCTACTGCAATAATTCATTCACTGCACATAGTCTATGGGAATTGAAAAATCAAATATTCATTGGGTTAATGGGCAAACTATCTTTAGCATGTACTTTCATTTAAAAGAAAAAAAAATATAATTTTTCTATGTTGTTGAGGTTGTTTTGGGAGTTGATCGATATAATTGAAAAAAAAATAGTCTGATTTCAGCGGAAAATTCATGCTACCAGATGTTCCATATAGCAAAGTTCCCAGAACCATAACTATCAAGATGAAGGAAATACACAAACTTTATAAAGGGAAAGGCTGTAATTATATCTTTATCTCTCACACAGAAAGGACAAATTGACCAACAAATGTTCAATATACCAGTAGCCTATGCTCTTAAATTAATAATAGCTTCTTCCGTTATTTATGTGAATTCAAGATTTGTATTTTCTCGATCCATAAACGCTCGTCTTTGAAGCCCAGTCGCTGGAAGTATCTCGATGTACATGTAAACATTTCTGTTACTTTCCTTATAACCTCATGCAGAGTTAATTGACCTCTCTTGCGGCCCCGACCCTGCACTGAACCGCGCCTGCAAAGGAGCTCTCTTCGAAATCTACAGCTCGAAACTACCCGAGGAGGTGAAAACTCCGGCGAAAACTACGGCAGATCCAGGGTCAGGGTCTAGCCCGTCCTCTACGTCAAAGGAGAAGCCTCAACAACACATCATGATTAGCTACAGGTGGGAGAATCCTTCAAAGACAGTCATGAGAGAGATCAAGAACCAACTGAGGAGTAGAGGCTATAACGTTTGGATGGACGAGGATTTTATGAGTAAGTGTTTGATTTGATTTGATTTGATACATTTATTTAAACACGGTTAAAAACCCAATTCAGCACATGCTGTTTTTCAATGGGGCCGTGCAGTTGATAATGACAATACACAGCATTTATAACGCGCTCACCGCGAAATGTTTTTAAGCGCTTTGTGCATTACTATCATTATCATTATCATCTATTTGGGAAGTTCAACAAAGACAATGGTTTATAAAACAATTTAATTTCATAGATATACAAATGGGAGTACGAATTAATCATTTAATTATATTTATTCTTAGTGCAACAGTTGCTGCCAGAGAGAACGAAGGCAAACTTCGCATTAATGCGATTTTGTTATTTGCACATTTCAACATATGTTGTAACAGACTATGATTATGACATATCCACTTTTTTTAAAATGCTCCTAACTTTTTTGACCTGCCAGAAATGTATTACATAAACATGACCTTGCTCAGAATATTGACACAGCGATGTAAAATGATATGTGTTTTTTCATGTTTATAGATACCACAGTAATAACATCAACACATTAAAACGGCATCACCATCTTTTCTCTCTTACAACACGATATAAACTATTTTTGAAAAGTTAAGTCGAACGCAATTTCAATGGTTCTTTGTAATGCTATGAAATCAGAACCGACTTGTCATTGTTGTGTCTGCACAGTTGAATACACGGCGTACGAGTCTATTGTCTCCGTTCGACTTAACTTTTTGAAAATAGTTTTTATCGTGTTTAACGGATTTAACACGTAATAATGAACATTTTGTATGAAATAAATTGCATTTGAAGCAATCACAACGCGTTAAAATGTTTAAATAGATACATGTATATAGTACATGATAAAACTTGACTTTATTATTTGATGGTGATTAATGTTGAAAATATTTTGAAAAAGTCTCTTTTTGGATCCATATCATCGCAATATGGTAATTTACACGCTTGATAACTCAAAACAACGCAATTCACAATGATATCAATGTAAATAAGAAAATTGCGAAACCTTGAAAAACTACCGCGTTCCGTATCAATAGATTTAGGCAACAAAACACCTTTGTTTATGGCATAATTCTCCTTTCAGTATCAATAATCATTTCAGGAGCACACCTTTCGACTGGGAACAAAGGGATCAAAGGAACTGAAAGATATGCAGAGTTCAACCTTTGTTTTGACGTCTAGCCTTGTTCAATTAAAGCCCCATGCAGTGAAGTTTTGCTAGAAGCGAATATTTTTTTGTCTCCAATTTTCTCTTCAAATGTTAATAAAATGGAATATAGTATCATGCACATGTTGAAAAAAAGTTTGTTTTGAATGAGTCCGAACGATCTCAGTACCGGATACCCCGAAACTAAATCAACATTTTCTTTCTTATGATTGAAATTCCAATTTTCAAAAATAATAATTTCGTAAAAATAATGTTATGATTTTCTCTTGGCTGCTACCACTTCAAACTTTTTGCTTATGATAGCTGGCCCCTGCATTTATAATATTTTGTTACTACATGAATGAATTTGGTCTACACTTGTATGCTATTATTGTTGTTAAACTTTCAGTTTGATTTTGTATGTTTAAATTTGTATTCTGATGAATTTGTATTTTGTTTCAATAAATGCAGAAAGTTCTGCTAAAAGAAAAATCTTAAAAAGTATGGAAGACATATTCGTCATGATAAACATCCCGTAAAACTCACATTTCTTAATCTTTACCAAAACTATAGTTGGGCTTTCAAAACAGCAGATTCAATCGCAAGGACGATGAAATTATTCTATCATCTTTCAGACAGAACCTGTAAATATTATCATACACTGAATAAATTGTACACATCTTTTTCACAATTATATTAGAATCGCACCTTACGATCGAAAACAAAAAGATCAAAGGAACGAAATCACATGCAGAGTTCAACCTTTGTTTTGACGTCTCGCTTTGTTTGATTAATAATAGCAGATTCAATCTCAAGGACGATGAAAATATTTGATCAATTTTTTTTCTCGATAGAATCGCTAATATCATCATTGGCCCGTATTCTGATGTCAGGTTTAACTTAAACTAGAGTTTTAATCTGTGGATTAAGTATGGGTAGCCCAATGTGGTAAAACTTTCCTTAAACTGTATAATTCTTATGTAAACTGCTTTCTTTTCCCATGCTCAAATATTGTAGAAAACTATCTAAGTTTTTATTCCAGGACAGTTTTTAATACTATGAGTGCCTAATTTACTGGTAAATTAAACTCTGACTGTTATAGATTCAAGCCTCTTTTGGCTTACCATACTTAAATCACAGATTTAAACTCTGGTTTAAGTTAAACCTGACATCAGAATACGGGCCATAATGTTTACCTGGCAGGAATACATAATCCTTGAAATGCTTTAGCGCTGGTGGTAGGAGCTAAAGACAGGGTAATAGTAATAATACAAAGCGCCTTGATCACTCCGCATTAAAGTGAATACCTGTGCTATATAAATTACATGTATTACGATTCTTATTATAATCAATCAATCATTCAAATTTTCTTTTAATTTCACTAAAAACTTTACATCAATATTTCTGTAAACAGATCCGTCCAAAGTCTCTAAATTCCAAGAGAAAATTATTATTCAAACTAATTCGGCTTGATATCAAATACTTAAAAACATGGATAATATGTTTAGGTACAAGACAAACCTGTCTATAAAGACCGCCCAATGGAGACAAGAAGCGTAGTCTCAAAGACTAGGTGGTCTCTATAGACAGGTTCATTTACAACTAGGCCTGTAAGGAACATTCTCAGGCTTGAGCTAAAATTTTCATTCATGCAAAACACACTTTATCCACCTTGCGCTGAGCATGCTGCACTTGATCCAAGTAAGATAAATGGGTGTTAATACCATGTTCTTTAAAATGCATGAGGGCATCACAGCTAGAACCGGGTTAAAACACCTTTTTAGAGCGCACAGGCACTTCTCATAAACAGGTTTCAAGCGCCTTACATAAGCCGTTTATAATTGTGCGCGTATTTGTATGTATGTAATGTATGTGTGTGTTTATGTTTTGTGCGTCCATAATGAAAAATAATTTTGCGTCTATATGGGCACAACATTAACACGATACGATTTTTTTTATCAAGTGTGTCATGGGACAATACATCCGTACGTCATGTATTTAATTGTGCAGGCATAACAAATTAAAGCCGATTAACATTTCAAAGGCATTATTAAAAAGGAGCATTAAATATATGTTCGACTCGATTTTACGGAAATAGATTAATCATGTTACATTCCAATAAAAACAACGGGCAATTTTTTTTTTTGATATGGGCGACAAGCTGGGGGCGGGGAGTGGGTGCCATTAATTGATTAAGAAAAAATGCAAAATAGGTCATCAGCATACCTTTGATCAATTAACAATGTCAAAAGAATGCTTGGAATTTTATCATTCAAAATATTTCATGGCCAAGGTATGCAATATTATTCCATTATACTTGTAAAACAAAAAAGTTGTTTTGATAACATGCTTCGATACTTCCCCAAGTCCCAACATGCCCAAGATTGGCATAACAAGATTTTGCCTCAACATTAAAGGGTATATGAGGATACAAATACTAATTTGATAGTTTGTATCATCATGTACCTACAAGTTTTTGGTAGTATACCTAAAACCAATTCCCTAACAACTCTGATTTTAAACAGATGTCTAGTTTTGAGAATATTTAGTTTTGATAATCTTATGTTTTTTCAGGATAAATCAAAAGATGAGTTGTAAGAAATGTAACTCACACTCGTTTTCTGCCCTCCACAAACTCCCGTCCACCTATTTCGAAAACCCACAATAACCTGACCATTTCACGTTTTCTTTATTTGATATATCTCTGCATTCCAAAGATTGCATCATGTCGTCACCCATTGACATCACTTGGGTTGAGTGCAGCACAATTTGGTTTAATTTCTTACCGAAGGAAAGGAACGCCGTGTGTGGGATTCGAACATCCATCCACCAATTTCGACAACCCACGTTTAATGCAACATTGGCGCTTAGAACGACTTATGGGGTGTTGTTCAAAATCAACTGCAAATCAACTGCAAGTTTACAAATTGTAACGCGCATTTTCATTCGCGCGCGGCATGCGCATTCAACAAGACGCTCATGAAACAATGTGTTTGATTGGTAAGTTCCAATCAACCGTAACTTGCGATCAATTACAATCGCAACACCCCCTTGCAACTGCAATGTGCGATCATTTACAATTACAACACCCCTTTAGTATTATAAATGTAAAAAATACAATATTATCAATATCGAAATGAATTGATGCATTCTTGTTCGTTGCCTATATAGGTGGTGACATCATTGAAAAGATGACATCAGCGGTGGAGAATGCCTATCTGATCCTCGCCTGCATCACTGAAGGATATCAAGAAAGCAAAAATTGCAGAACAGGTCGGTAAAAATGATTCTTATCTTTTGAATTATTTATAATAAGATAGATTAATAGCTGTAGCGGAATGAGAGGAACCAAATGATCTTCATCAAAGTTTTTGACTCCATTTGCTTTTGATTAATAGTAAAGATTTCCATTCCTTGTAATACAAAAACCGCCAATATATTAAAACATGTTATAAACTATTTCTGCATAACTAAGTCAAACGCCGATTCAATTCTTCTTTTGAATGCTATTCAAACCGGAACCGGCTTGTGATTGTTGTGTTTGCACACTTCAATACACGGCGACGAATCTATGGTCCCGTAACCTTATTTATTTAACGGAAATAGTTTGTATCGTGTTTATTGCCAATTTAAGTAAAACTTTGAAAACATAATGCTGTTTTTTTTTTAGCAAAACTATGTACATATAGTTTAATCACATAGTACATTTATCCTTTATTTGCTCAACAAGAACTGACATGAGATCCCCATTATGTATACAGACTACCAACGATGCGTTGTTTATTTGCCTGTTGAATTGTGACAATAGAGGGCGCTAACAAATGAGGAGTTTGCCTTCATTCATTTCATATATGGCTAAATTTACGCCATTTTCTTCATTATACTGTAAACATGTATCATGTAATATGCATATTATTCAGGTATTCAAAGACAAATTGCTAATAATTTTCGAAAAAAAGTTTGATGACGATTCTTTGACGAATTTCGATAACCCTAAAGGTAGCCTCACCATTTTGGACTTTTAAATCCAACCAAATATAGCATAAACAAAATTTTCTTTATGTTCCAAGCTTTGAGGAAATATTTTCAGTTGTTGACGCATTTTTATGCCATTGTTTGGATTCAAAACGTGGGTGTGCTTTTCAAAGTTTTGACACTAAAACGCAGCGTCATCCACATTCCTCAAATGAAAAAAAAGGAGAAAATATGAAAACAAATTTCAGTGTATTTGTGACTGGGATTTATTTTGAGTATTTGTTCTTCTCTCCATATATAATTGGGAAGAAATGTAAATATTTACTGAATAAAATTGTCCTTGGTGATCTCTAGATTCAACTTTTGTGGCCTTGACCACAATTTAATCACATTCACAAATGTAACACTGCTGACAAACTACATAACACCGACCAAAACCATTTATATTCGTCAAGGAGTAGGCAGTGCGGTGTCGGAATGAAGCCGGTTGTTGCTGTGTGACTCTTACTCATGCCTAAGAAATTAATACATCATATTGAGGGCGTAGTGACAAAATAATTGATGAATGAACCACCTTTATTCAGAAAATCAAGAGCCCCCTCAAAAAAAAAAAACATAAAAGAAAAAAAAAATAAAGAAAAGAATGATAAGGTGAAGAGAAAACGAGACACTGTAACGCAAACGTCAACTTTGGACAAATAGCAGCATGAAATTAATTGTGTTTATCTAAAGTTCAATTATTTTCCATTGTAAAGGAACCCTGTGGGGAGAAGGGGGGGGGGGTGTCAGCCTTAGGACATATTATGGGGCGGTGATGTAATCTTTAATTAGTTATTATAAGTTAACATTTAGGTAAGGAATTCGAGATCATGTAGACAATGGTTACATTACTTTTTAGTCCTGACCGACATGATCGAGATATATACCTGCCCCTCCGCTCAAAGGGGTGCTCAATAGTCAATTAATTCCACTCAAAGGGGTGTTCAATAGTCAATTAATTCCATGGCAACACCACCGTCAAAACTTTTATTACAATTAACAACAACTTTATTTTTAGATGATTAATAGGAAATTAGAGAATGTGTCCTCGGAATTTCAATTTTGGCATTTTATGTACATCTAAAGGAAATAGTGTAAACATCCCCGTATTAATGGAGAGACCAGTATGGGGTAATATCACTGTCTCTTCTCCTGTGTCTCTTCACATTGTTTTATTATTCAGGATTTTTGTCAAAGTCATCATGCACCATTGCTTTCGTCTTAAAATAGATATTAAATGCCAGGGGGGTGTTTCATCAAGATTTGTCGCAGCGACAAGGAGTCACTTTCCGACAGTTCCCATAGCAATTGTCAGCGATGGTGCTTTTCATCCAATCACAATCAAGGAATTTGTCAGCGCTGACTAATTGTCTCTGCGACAAATCTTGATGAAACACCCCCCTCATCCTATATGCTACAGAAATTGTTTAGTGTAAACAAGTTGAGCTGTGAATATATTATGCCTCAAAATGAACCTTTAGTGCAGTTCGAAAACGCTAAAATTCGGAATGTTACCTGGTACATTCTGCAGGAATAACGTGTCTGTGATAGACTTTGTTTAATTTTTGAATAGATACCTTGATAGAATGCCTGCTTTAATATTGTTTTAGATAGCAATACCACAATGTGTGACAATGTATGTAAGTATCTCATTGGATTAATCGGCGCTGACTAATTGTCGCTGGCGACAAGCTTCATGAATCACCTCCAGATATCTTCCCCACTCTTTTTGCGATCATGTAATTTAAATCTAAGGCAAGGCATACATCAATTTATTGATCTCCGTGTACTTAGAAATAAATAATGTTTTCCTTTTTTTCAACAGAGGCCACGTATGCGTATGACTGCAACAAACGCATCGTCCCAGTAAAGGTCAACGCACTTTTCAAGGCGACAGGCTGGTTAGGGGGCATCACGGCGGGGAAGATTTGGTACCCCGTACCTAATGTTAACGAGGTCCCGGACCAGCTTCCAAGAATTATCGATCTAGAGATAGAGGATGAGCTGAAGAAGAATCCAAAAATACAATCAGGTATTTTAGTAAACCCCATCAAATTCTGCGTTTTTCTAATCTAAAAATGCAATATTAATAATATTGTAAAAGGTTGGAGGAGAAAACACTCTTTTCAAAAAGGTAAATTCATGCTGATCATGCTGACTCAAATGGTTCCAATGTTAGATACAGCATGTTTGAAGTATAAACTTTTAACCCTTAAATACAATTATTTGAATAATAGAATTATCAGTTTATTATACACATGAAATAAAAAAAAAATGTTTGAATTATTGAAATGTCAGTTCATCATACATGGTTAAGTGGGTTACGATTAATTTTTGTGTTGTGAGAATATATACCCGGTAAAAAAAATCACAACTGATTTGTATTCATAATCTGCGACGCCAAAGAGTGTTAGACCAAAAAACCGATGGATGAGATTGAATCTAATGTGAAATAAGTCGTTTATGACACTTTATTTACTTATTGATTAATATTTTAGCAGGATGCCCTCACAACAAGATGTTGGTATCTCGAGGGGTCATGCACTAATAGAGTATTGAAAATAGCACTTAATTTATTCTATCTTTCCCCCGAAGGAGCCGAAGACAACTCACCAACAGAGGGCGACATTCAGACCTGGGATTCTACCAAAGTGCAAGAATGGCTCTCATCAAACAAGGTCAACCCAAGTAACCAGAGTCTTCAGAGCCTAACCGGGCAGCAATTGCTGCAATTGAAGAAGCAACTATCCACAGCACCAGATACATTCTATCAGTCGATGAAGGATGACTTGAAGGTGCCTTACATGGAAGTTCTTTCTCTCGCTGCCGCACTCGAGAATCTGTGATGTCTTTCAGGAAGATTGCATAATGGACGAACAACATCAACCCAAATAACTGTATGCCAATATTATTGACTGATCTTAGGGATCCTCTTCTTACTAAGGCGTCTTACCTTCTTGTGCCAACCTCTTAACATAGATTTAAACGTTAATGTATATATGTTAGCAAGGTGGCATAATAAGTTAAGACATCTTAGACAGAAGAAGATAGCTAAGACCATTTCCTACAATTGGCCCCAGAGTCTTCAGAGCCTCACCGGTCAGCAATTGCTGCAACTGAAGAAGCAACTGTTCTCATCACCAGATACATTTTATCAATCGATGAAGGACGACTTGAAGTTACCATACCTGGAAATTCTTTCTCTCGCTGCCGCACTCGAAAGTCTGTGATGCCATCTTTCAGCAGTATTGCATAATTGAAAAACATTGACAATCCAAATAACCAGGGGCCAATTGCATGGAATGATCTGAAATTTCTCTTCTAAAAGCGTCTTGACTTCTTGTGCCAACCTATTAACAGAGATGCAGACATTAATATGTCTATTTTAGGAGGGTTGCACAATAAGATAAGACATCTTATCGAGAAAACGATTGCTAAGTCTTCAGAGCCTCACCGGACAGTTATTGCTGCAATTGAAGAAACAACTATCTACAGCACTAGATACGTTCTATCAATCGATGAAAGACGACTTGAATAGACCATATATAGAAGTGATGTTTCTCGCTGCCGCACTCGAGAATCTGTGATGCCAACTTTCAACAAGATTGCACAATGTAGAACAATGTCAATCCAATTAACCGGATGCCAATTGCATGAAATGATCTTAGGTATCCTCTTCTGGCTTAGGCGTCTCAACTTCTTGTACTAACCTCTTAATATAGATCCGAACGTTAATATGTCTTTGTTAGGAAGGTGGCATAATAAGGTAAGACATCTTTGCAAGAAGAAGATAGCCAAGACCATTTCCTCTTCTTGCTAAAGCGTCTAAACTTATTGTGTCAACCTCTAAACACAGTTGCAAACTTTAACATGTCTATGTTAGGAGGATGACATAATAAGTTAAGACATCTAAATGCCGACTCACACCTTTGCGTTTTTCGCCTGCGTCGGCCAGCGGTTTTTGACAATAAAAAACGCTCCCTGGACGCAAAAAGACGCAGGTCATACAATGGACTAATAATCAGCGTACGCTCGTTGAGCGCTAGCCGAACGTCAGTCTACCGCCTGATATGGGTATACTGTGCGCAAGGGGGGCGTTTTTAATTTTGAAAAATGCTGAGCGGACGCAGATTAAAAGCGCAAAGGGGTGAGTCGGTCTTTACAGAAGATTATGTTGCGTTAATAATGAATGATGTCACGTCAACACTTTAAACGTATACATCAGTTTTGGAAGAGATTTCACTTCAGATATTTTTTTTTGTCAGCTGTAGAAGCAAAATATTACTACAATGCAGTTTTTAATAGCAAATTAGAACATGTTCATAGTTTGTTCGAATATATCCACCAATAAATGACCTTATTACTATTATTAAAATGACGCCATGCGTCGCTCTCTTGAACAGTGCATCAACTCACGTGCAAAACAATCTTTGGCTTCTCACTATATTCCAAATCTTGATCATATGAACATGATGACTGAACAACAAAAAATGCAAAAAATAGGAAAGTTTTACAAGTATATATTACCGAGATATAAATAGCAAATTTAGTAAAATAAAGCACGGACGCTTTATTTCTGCACGATGACGTTGTGCCTATATTTAGGTCATATTTTGAAGTTGAGCTTTTTCTTTCAGAGCAGCATCAGTGAACGATTGTTTACCTTAATATTTTCACAGCTTACTGTATGTAAACCACCAAGTATGCAGGTATAATTAGCATTTATGATCTGGCAGTTGATATTTGTTTAAAACCAGAAAAATCATGCATCGTCTTTATTCCAGTACTGATATTTGTTGTTTCCTAGTGCAGTTGAGGACTATGTGGCCTGATCGCAGCTATACACAACAATCAAGAATCTGCCATAACCAAAGTATTGCGTATGTGGGATTATGATAATAACAACAACGATATAAAGCATGTAAACTCGCTATCTCTCTGGCACCTATTCAAAGGCGCGATACAAATTATTTAACATTATTACCTGGTCATAGCATAGCTGCAAGGTAGGCGCCTTTGCATTTAGATAAATAAATTCCTCCCGGTGCCCATTCACCTCATGAGTGTTGAGTGCAGCTCAATGTGGATAAATTTCTTGTTGCCGAAAATTGACGCCGTGGGAGAGATTATAACCTACGACCCTCTGGTTGAAAGGCGAGAGTGAGAACCAATACATCATGGCGCCGCGGCACCATAATATTGCTGATTCTGGGCGGTTTCGCATTTTATGTTATCCCTACATGTTCATAGTTAATGCAAATACGGTGACAGCTGCTTTCATTCCACACAGTCCTCAACTGGACAAGATGTTGATCAATACAATCATCGAGTCAAAATACGTTTTTCGTTTTACTTGTATTAATATTGTAGTAATTAGTAACCAGTAAAGTACTTTATAGTCAGAATCTTTATATTTTATTACTGAAATAAATTGATATTAAACATTAACATTTATATTTAAGTTGATTGCCATTGTCCTTATCGGTTATCATACACAAAGAATAAGGCTATTTGCTCGTTGTTCATTATTATCGTTAAAAGAACCTTAAATGGTAAAAATATGAAAATTGAGCAAATAACCTTTTTTACATTGCATCTGAGATTAATGAAACAACAATGATTTGGGATATAGGGTAACTAATTGTTCTTTTTGAATAATCATCGTCCTTCATACTTGCAGATTCTTGGTGAGGACAGGAAGGACGAAAGAAAGAACTTACAGCGATAGAAAGAGAGAGAAATATGATTTTAATAAACAATATGTCTAATAAGAAATATGTATTTTGTGTTATAATTACGCTTGCACGGAAGCAAACTAATGTTTACTACTGTAAATTATGGTAAAGGAATGCTCTTTGGATTTACAATGACCAAAATGATACAAACAAGAAAATATGATTTGAAAAACAATAACATACATGATAAATTGTACAAAAACAATATAATATAAAAGAAAATGATTATTGACAAATTATTTTTCATATTTATGCAATCAATTTATAGCAACATTGAAATCGATGGAACAAAATACGTCATTAAATTAGGGTTGAAAATAGTCAAATTCTCTTAATTAGAGCAATTCTTTATATGAATAAATCTTCTCCTTAATTATTGTTTATTAAAATCATATTTATTCCATAATTTATCATTTCATCTTTCATATAAAACTTATTTTGAATATATATATTTCTTGAACATAATTGCTTGATATGTGTTGAACATTATCCATCAACAAAATTTTCTCTAAAGATTAAAAATACGGATTAAAAAGCAATGATATATAATAAGCCCATTGTAGAGAAGTGACGCACCTACGTCATCACTATTTGATGTCACGTGATGCAAAGTTGCCAATTTGCTAAAATTATAACTATTTAAATTATTTTTAAAAACCCTTCAAAAATTCATAACTTTCTTATTTATTGTCCGATTTTGCTCAAACTTTTTTTGATATGTTCGTCTAATTTTTGCGCTTTTAATCAAACCAAGTTATTTTTGGCCTGGAGTAACCGTTTAAGGTGTAACGTGGTACTGGTGTGTGCTTGTATGCGCGTGGCCAGTTGTCACACGCGCTCTTAAATACGCGCGTTTTCAAGTGATACGGTACCATATCACTTGGTTAGAATCACAAATTGACCAATGGGATTGAAGAATGAGACCACACCAAGTGATAAATGCATATGTCAAATAAATAATTAGTGAATACATGTATATCAATTGAGTGTGTGTGAGAGAGAGAGAGAGAGAGGGAGAGAGAGAAGAGGAGGGACAGTATGTGTAAATATGTGTGTGTGTGTGTGTGTGTGTGTGTGTGTGCGCGAGAGTGAGATAAAGATATATAAGAGGAGAATGTAATTTCCTGTTGATGTTTGGGCAGATATGCTTATTTCGCAAAGTTTCACGACAGATTTACTTTCATTTAATTTATTTTCACATTCTCAATACAACAATATTAAACAATAGTAACGCAAAATCCCAGAAAAAGGAACTGGCTGATTTGAATATCAGAGAAACAGAGTTTGAAGGAACCTAGATGAAAGCAGGCTTGTAAAGAAGAAGACCAAAGAACAACATGAAATGCAACAGTATTGATAGAATGAAGAGTATCGAATTAAATGGTAATTTTCCAATTGTTATCCAATCAGGGGTACAGAAACAAGTATGTATGTATGTATGTATGTATATGTGTTCGTCTACATGTGCACTGATGTGTGAGACACAGGGAGAGTGATAGACCGTGTGTTCGTTGCCGTTCGATGTTGCTGTTTTGCCAATCATTTCTAAAGTCGGAACACCTTGTTGACATTAATTTCATTTTCTGTGGTTTAATGGCATACCTGAATACCTTTAGCCTGTTGCATGAAGCTTTAATTTTCACAAATCTGCTACCAATGGGAACTGCTATGACAACGTCGTGCAACAGCCAATCCGAATTGAGGTTTCCAAGTGACTTACTATTTAAAATGGCAAAGTTGTCATAATATAAAGCTTTATTAAATGCAGCCCAAGTGTCTTGACAACTGGACCCCCTCTTCCGATAAGGGCAATACCAGCAGAATTTAGCAACACATCACTGAGATTTTAATGTTGGAAGAAGTTTTTCATCAAATATATTAACTCATTCCACGTTTTCTTCGCGTCACTGAACATCCGTTGGTCTGTTTCCTTCGCACTTTTGCACAGATTCGCTTGTGTACAGTTCCCATATGAAACATGCACACTCCCTAAATAATGCAACACACAGGGGGTTTACGGGTAAACGCACAAAGAGTTAAAGAGGATTCAAGAACGAGGAGCAAGGTGGATCCCTTTGACAACAGCGGTCATACTTATGCCATTCACAAAACAATTGAACTCGTATGAAAATACAACTTATGCATATTCTGGAGCGGTTGGCATCTCTAAAAATCGTTGTTAGAAGTGAGCAAAATTTACTTTTAAACACGACGCTATTTATTGTCATAATTATGCCAGCCTCTCTCTTTTCCAAGCCAATTTAATACTCACGCTACTAGTGTAAACTCATTCTCCTTTACATGACGATTCAATTTTTATAAAAGTATCATTCAATCCGACTGACGATAAATAATAACACAGCGCAATCTCGCGTTCTATTTGCCCATCACGTGTTGCTCATTCATTGGACGACGCTTTGGAGCATTGGACATTTTGAGTACTTGATTATTTTTTTTTCTGAACTAAAGTGTAAAGCTTTGCGATTAATCGCTATTTGATTTTGCGATCAATTGCAAACTTTTGTACATGATTTGCCATAGACTTGCGATTGATATCAATCGCTATCAGATTAGCAATTAATCGCAAACCTTTATGTTACGGGGCCCAGGAATGGATTTTTGGAATTTATTCATTTGAACGCAATCGACATACACAGCCAATATTTTGTTTTTATCACATTATTTTCATATACATTGTGTTATGTGAAACAAAATCAAGAAAATCAAGAAAATATGAATGGTTTGATTACATTAATGAAACAATTATATGTTTATTAGCGATAGTAATATGAACAATACTGACAATGATGAAGGAGATGATGATGATAAGGAAGATTATGAGGATGCTAATAATGCAATTAATATCACTACTACTACTTCTACTCCAACTCCTACTACTTCTACTAAACATACTACTACTACCACTACAAATACGAATACGACTACTAGCATGACTATTATTGTTTCCTTAAATAGCCTCATAGAGTAATTATTTCAGGAACTTCCAAGCAGTTGGAAGTTTTGGGAGCGTGAAGGTTGATGCATGCAGGGGTTCTGACGAAAAAATGAATATTGATTTGCCTGAATAACCTATCCAGTTTGCTTTCTATTTCGTTAAAAATCATATCTCTTACTACATTTCATTTCACTATTTGCTTTATATACGTTAGTTAGTGTTATGCAAAACACATGACTTTGCATATTTAAATGAACTTTAAAGATATATTCTGGTATTTGTTAAAAAATAAAATAAATGTTCAGAGAATCGCACAAAATGTGAGAAGAATGTTTAGAACTATGAATAAATAATATGTGCCAAAGTGTTTTGCAAGAAAATGTATAATGGCAGAGAAATGTGCAAATAAAGGGTCAAAATTGGGTCATGTCGGGCCGACAGATTTTATACAAGTCCCACGCGCTGCTTCCTGTGTTTGCTGCAGTGGACAGAGCACGTGGAGAATGACATAATTTAGCTGTTAACCGGTTTGAGGTTATCATATTAGTTTTCCCTTGTCTACACAAGTCATGTTGTGCTTTGTTTGTAACATAAGATTATTTTAATCATTCATTTTTCCAAATTGAAGTTCTTTGCAAGTACTCGATATTCGCTTTAAAGCTACTTAAAAGATTCAAAATGTACGGATAGTACAGACTGATTAAATCAATCGTTGGAAGCTCTTATGTAGTCGCTAGCCTTGTTCTACCATCATCATTTTGCAATAGAAAATGAAACTGAAACCGAACGTAATATGGAAATGGTTGAAACGAAACGGAAATAAATAAAAAGCTCAGACATATATTGTGCGCGAATAGCAACACATAATGCAAATAGACCTGTCTCTTATACCTATTCACAGATCAAAAGACCACCAACAACGGTGCACACTATACAGTCCGCCCAATGACCGTGAACTATGGCTGTATAGCATACAATCAATTAATATCATGCATTCAAGCGAAATGGAATGAAATAGCGTCTCCCGTTGCCTAGCAACCCTCACCATGCTAACTAGGAAACACTCATTCAGTGAATAATGGGAGAGTGGATTGTGTAGAGTATGCTTGGTTATTGGAATAAGGCAAATATACATTTCTATGTGTTTGTAAGTGTTACTCCGCGTTGTGATAAAATGTGAATTGGTGGATCTTTATAGGAAATTCATATTTCGTGTTTAATCAGTGCCAAAATTGTGTGTTTGTCAACCTTTGTACATACAGGTATGTATCCTATCATACTTTGCCTAATATTTGTTAGTGTGATTATTTGTACATGTTCATTTAGAAGTCAGACATTTCACAAATTCACTTGTCTATTCAAACGCTTATTTACACGTATGTGTGTGTACGGAGCATTTTCCAATCGTGTATGAATTTTCAGATATTCTCCATGAGCGAATATATTCATAAGAAAGATGCTTGTCTGACACTAACATGTGCGTTCGTCAAGCACATGTTCGACAAAATTTAACGTCGATCAAATGTCCACTGTCGTTTTCGTGTGCAAAGAAACAGTATCTGAAATATTATATATGAATTTTATAGTTGCAAATGCATATATTATATATATAAATCTTATGAATCCTATTATATATAAATCCTATAATTGCAAACACATTCATTCATTCAATAATATGAATATAACTATGCAATTATAAGAACACATGCACCCACCCAGTGCTCAAGGCGTTTAATTTCAGTATTACCCTGACTTTAGCCGTCTCCACCCGGGCGCTATAGCATTAATTTGATGCGGTAACATGTAGGCGAACATGTAGCTGCAAGTTTCTACCTTGCAGAAAAGGCACCATTCCTATAATCTGAATCTTCCAGTAAATACAACAAATTTTATCAAATAGTTCTTCAATTTATTTCAGGCTTCTTATGTAGCAATCCTTCGCTGATATAGTTACCATTGAAATATACAATTATCGAATTCAAATTAATGCAATGTAATGTTATGAAGTGGACAGAAATGGCAAAGTATTTCATTATTGAAAACACGATATAAACTATTTTCGAAGAGTTAAGTCGAACGCAATTTCAATGGTTCTTTGTAATGCTATTGAAATCGGAAGCGACTTGTCATTGTAGTGTTTGGCAGTTAAATACACGGTGTACGGGTCGATTGTTTCCATTCGACTTAAATTTCCGAAAATAGTTTTGAAGAACGTCTCAAGGCCAGAATTGAATACTAATTTATTGAATTAAAGGGACAATTTAAATCTTTGCATTGAAGAAAAACAAATAAAAGAGGATAAATCATCCCCACCATTTTAATCTTCTTCGCCCCTTACTTGTCATAATCGACTCCTTTCATTTTCGTTTAACTTTGTACTTTCCTTCCTACTACAGTACCGAATGAAAGACATGAACTGTGATTAGTTGGAGCTGCTTTCGAGCTCATCAACTTAACCAATCAGAAAACAGCGACCAATGTCAGCAAGTTGCAAGTCATGTCGGAGTAGGAAAACCTGATCGGAAACCATGGGGTCTGGTGCGAGTAAAAAGACATCTGTCGTCGTAGCTGTCCCCTCGAATAATCAAGCGCCGGTTGAAACGTCCAAGCCAGGAGGAGCCGGTAAACCTGCTCCTGGTTCAGGCCAGGATGAGGTTGACGGAGGACCTCCAAAACCGAACCCTCCTGCAGTTCCATCCGCAGACCCGAAGAACAACTACGTAAGCAACGGAGTACAGGAGGCAAACGTTGGAAACAACGAAGTACAGAAGACGAACGCCACCCCGCCACATGAACAAGTGGAAAAGCCCGATGCAGATGTTGCGAGAGAGTCAAAGGACGGTTCTGGCAGTCAGGTAGATGCATCGGAAGTGACCCTAATTGATTTTGAAGCTGCCAGAGTGGAAGCTGTCAAAGCAAGGGTGGCGAAATTTAGACCCTTGATCAAGTCGAAACTGTCAAATGCGAAAAGAGGGATCAGTCATATCCAGGCATGTTCCGATTTCCCGTGTGGGACGTGCGTCTCGAAGGCGAAAGATTTGAACAGGCTGTCCCGTGACAAGAGCGTTAATCCTACTGATGTCGCAGATGGACTGGCCGTTGACACGGAATTCTGTTTTATGTTCTCCTACACTTTCAAGAATAGGGATATCCTGGCGAGCGTTGATGAAGCTGAACCCGGTATCACGTTGCCTTCCGATGTCCAGGCAATATTCGATTTTTATATTGCTCTTCTAGGCTCCTCATGGAACTTCACGGATCACTCGGATGACTTCTGTATCCAGATAGACAATGACGAAGGTCTGACCTTGATGGTTGACTGGTTCTTGTACCACCACGAGAGGACTCTACCGATGAACGACTGGGTCAACGACTTGTGCTTTGACGTGATGAACATCTTCCATAACGTCTGTAGGAGAGTACCGGCTATCTCTCCGAAGCATCATCGGATTGTTCCAGCCTTGCAGAGGTTCGGCGAGTCCGAGGAGAGCCTGACGCAGACCATCGCCTTCATAACTCTCGCAAAGCTCGTCAAGAAAGAGGAGGCGGACAAACTATCCACTAATAACGCCTGCATCGAACTTCTTCTTTCGCTAGTGCAGAAATGTCTCGCAAGCTCCAACCATCAGACAAGGACCAAACGCAAGACATCAGACAAGAATTCGATGACCGTCGTGAGTTTTCCCGCGGTAGAGCTTGTCCAGGCACTGGAGGAACTTGCAATCAATGATAACAACAAGAGACTCATTGTCCAAAAAGGGGGCGTGCCTATTCTCTGCCGACTGCTCAAATCTGGCTGCTCTCTTCCAGAGAAAACCTTTGCTGCAAATGCCATATGGCGGCTGGCATTTCTGAAGGAACACAAGGAGTTACTTCGAAAGGACCAGGGAATCATCTACAGTAAGTTACAAATTCTACCTTAAAATTTCGGGTTATTTTATTCTCAGAGATACCACAATGAGAAAAATTAATGCCCTAAAATTTGCATGAAAATTGCCACTTGCCTAAGATACTTTTGTACATAAACATCTCAGCAGCATTCCCTTAATGCACGTAATTTTCTGAGAAGTGGCCTCATCGTATTCTTCAAATCAATTTGTTGGAGTAAAATTCTTTTTCAATATAATTTTTTTTAATGATAACATCCATGTTAATGGTTCGTAATCATATCTCGACCTTATTTTACGTGAACCAGCCCTAAACTTGGAACAGAATTCGACCCATTTGTGGTCTATTTAAAAAAGAGTGCGAAATTTTATTTCATTTTCTGAACTTTCCGCGTGCAATAAATAAGCATATCAAGCTGTGTATCCCATAATTTTTGAAAAAGTATATTGTCACTGTATTACCGAATAAATGTTAATTTCCACCTCATCCTCAAACGCTCCAAAGGCCGACTCATAATTTTGCATCTTTAGCCTGCGTCGGCTCAGCGTTTTTACAAAAATGCTCCATGGACGCACAGCATACGCGGAACAAACGGTGGACTAACGTTTGGCTCGCGTTAAATTAGATTAATTAAAAAGGAGGCAGGATTGCCAATATCGTTTATTTGCAAATCAAATCGCGGAGCATTAAAATGTTCTATTGTTTGCTCACGTTTTCTGTATTCTGGAACTCAATGTACTCGTAACCATTTCATAGTAATAATATATTGATTTTTTTCTTCCAAATATTCAGATTTGACAGAAAATTCACAAAGCGATGATGAAAATCTCCGCAATGCGTGCATGGGAGCTCTCTTCGAGATCTACGAGTCACGACTTCCGGACCACCTGGCCCCCAAGAAAGCTGATCAAGGCTCACCTGAGAGGGCGCAACCTGAGAAGGATAATGAGAAATCCAAAGGCCACATCATGCTGAGTTATAAGTGGGAGAACCCTTCTAAGCCCGTGATGAGGGAATTCAAAAAGCAGCTGAGGAATAGAGGCTATAGCGTTTGGATGGATGAGGACCATATGAGTAAGTAAATTACATAATAATAATGATAATAGGTCCAATTATATAGCGCAATCACTGTACTATACTGCGCTTGATACAAGGTACCATATTATTACCCTGGCTATAACTGCCGAGCAAGCCAGTTAGGTGCTCAAGCATTCCAAGGAATAAATTCCTGCCAGGTACCCATTTTTCACCTGGGTTGAGTGCAGCACAGTGTGGATGAAGTTCTTTCTGAAGGAAATTAACGCCATGGGTAGAACTCGAACCGCGGACTTCTGCCTGAAAGGCAAGAGTCTGAACCACTACACCACGACGCTTCCATGTTATGAGATTCTATGATACATTCTTTTGATTAACCCATTGACCATCAATTTCTATAGTTTCCTACAGTATAGTCAGGATAGTCTTTGTGTGTGGACTACCAGGTTCCAGTAGTCAATGGGTTCCTGAATATTGCGCTTAGATCTATCAGAACTGGTCAAAATGTTGTTCACAAGACGATCGCTGTAGGAGTAACGATATCGTTGATATTACCTTTGAAATGTTAGGAACGTAACACTATATTCTGGATTTCCTCCAAATTAAGTCAAATGCCAATTCAATTATTCTTTGTAATGCTTTTGAAATCAGAACCGGCTTGTTATTGTGATTTCCGCACATTTCAATACATGACATACCTATTGTACCCTGACACACTAACATTTTCTAACGTGTTTTTAATTCTGTTAGAAGTGTAGAAGAGTTTGAGTGAGAGGGTTTTTTTTTTTTTTTTTTTTTTTTTTTTTTTTTTTTTTTTATAAATGATGCTACTTGTTGCAAACCTGTATGAACAGACGAGGATAGTATTGGTCCTCAATATCGTCACTAACATCATCATCATCTTCACCATCGGCACCATCATCATCATTATCTTCATCTCCGTCATCATCATCAGCATCATTATCATCATCACCACCATCATCATCATCATCATCATTATTCTGACCTTCATCATCATCATCATTGCCATTATTGTCATCACCATCATCATCATCATTATCATCAACGCCATTAAAACAACATTTTCATAACCAACACCATCATCATCATCGTCATAATCATCATCATCATTATCATTAACACTACCATCATCATAATCATCATCACCACCACCATCATCTCTATCATCATTATCCTCACCACTATTACCATCATCACCATTACCACCACAATCATCATCATCGTCACCATCACCACCATTATTATCATCATCATTCCCGTTCTCTCTCAGTGGGTGACAAAATCGGAGCGATGGCAGAGGCGGTCGAGAAAGCTGATATGCTCATCTCCTGCATTACACGTGGTTACCAAGACAGCCAAGATTGCAGGACAGGTGAGTCGAAATATGCAATTCTCCCACTGAACTCTTTAGAAAACTAAATGTACCATTGACCCATGCCAGTCGTAATAATTGAAGCCGTTTCCCGGTGTCCATAGCATTGAACCTATACCTCTGGGGCGATGTAAATATATCTAATCATAAACTCTTCTTGCATTGTAACTGTATAGGTATGATTAAATACTTCAAATCGCATATAGCCCACATCAAGCTAATATTATGTACTTTGCGTGTTGAATATCCACGTTTGGTCTACGGTTTCCGGAAAGATATAATAAAATATAAAATAATATATAATATATGATATAAAATATTTTTATTTATACGTTAGCAAAGGCACATCGAACTAAAGATTAATCTCAGCAAATGTCTGTGTCCCAAATAAAATCATTTTAGCTTAAAGGGGTGTTGCTAAAAATCAACTGCAAATCAACTGCAACTTTGCAAATTGGAACGCACATTTTCATTCGCGCGTGGTGTGCGCATTTAACAAGACGCGCATGAAACAATAATTTTGATTAGCGCGTACCGATCAACTGCAACTTACGATCAATTGCATCCTTTGAGCAACACCCCCTTAGCGAAACGTACCTATTACACAAAATGAATGCATTAATTCAAAACTTTGATCTCTATGTAAGTCCTATTTATAAGCGAGTTTCGATAGTTATATCAACAAGAGATTTCTCTTGTTGATATAACTATCGAAATTATGATTCCGACATATATTCCTGCATTGCAATCAAACAATGGTTTAAATTAGCTTTCACAATAAATGCTATCGGAATGTTTGAAAGGCGAAATATAATATAGTATAGTATAATATAATATAATAATATACTATTATACTATGATATAATATAATATAGTTCTCATTTCAATTTTGGAATGACCTAACTAAATTGAATTATTGTCGATGTGTTTCCGTATTAGAAGCGTCATATGCTTACGAGTGTAAGAAGAAAATCATCCCCATCAAAGTCAGCGATAAGTTCACACCAACTGGTTGGCTAGGCGGTATCACCGCTGGGAAAATATATTACATTGTTCAAGGAGCTGAGCATGTTGGCAAAGTACTCCCCGCCATTATCGAAAAAGAGTTTGCTGTGCAGAAAGAAGTGCAGAAAGAAGAGATACAGACTGTCAACGCTGCTCCCGGTAAGTAAACAAAAAAGAAACAAATCGAAGAACAAAACATCAAGAACAAGAACAATATCCAAAGGTCCTTTTATTGACTGCGTCTGGTCAGCACATGTCAAATTATATGTTCCCTCTTTTCTTATAAGAAATTAAAACAACAACTCAGACAATTGAGCGCTAAAAGTGTTTTGATATTCACGAATACTTTTGCGAACCTTTGGAAATATAAGATATCATTTTCAAATGGTTACTTTACTTGTTCACATTTTCAGAGCCTGACCCAAGAGAAAAAAAACACCGATAGTGGAAGAGCAGAAATATTCTGAATGAATCATAAATACTTTTGTGAATCTTTGGATATGTAAACTGTGTCATATTATCTAAAAATTGTGATATCATTCCATCCATATTCTTTCAGATCCCCCACCAGCTCCAGAACCTGAGCCAAAGCCACCGGAAGTGGAATCGCAAGTCCCCGGATGGGACTGCAAGAAAGTCCAGGAGTGGCTTGCAGAGAATGGTATCCCAAAACCGAACAAAGCCCTGAAGAGTTTCAATGGCAAACAGCTCCTTCAACTGAAGAAGCAACTAGCAGCTGCACCACAAACTTTCTACCAGTCTATGAAAGATGACCTCAAGGTCGCGTACCCGGATGTACTGTCGCTAGCTGGCGCCCTTGAAGAGCTGAAATAATTTTTGTTTAATTCATCTTCTAAAGTATTGGAATTTGGAATTTATTTATTTGAACGTCATCAACATAAACAGCCAAAATTTTGTTCTTATTACATTTTTTTCATTGTCAGATATAACGCACTTACCAACATATGAATTATGATATTCTGGCCCACTTACACCTTTGCGTTTTCAGCCTGCGTCGGCCCACCGATTTAAAAAAAAAGGAAAGCATACATAATCTTAAGATGCCGACCCCGGTGTACTCTGGTTAGGAAGCTCAAATATATTCCTAGGCGATGTTTCACAAAATCGTTCTTAAAGTTACAAACGACTTTAAGAAATGCTGGATTATCATAGTGAGTCTAATGATAAATGACCTGAAGGTGCCATACCTGTCCTTGGCCGTTGCCCTTGCAGAGCTGAAATAGATTCCTAGACAATGTTTCATGAACTAGTTCTTAAAATTACAAACGACTTAAATAAATGATAGAGTACTTAATGACTCTTAAGCCCCCAGCACACCAAACACGGCACGGCATCACGGCACGGCATTTACGCAGTATCTTGCTTGTTATTGGCCAACGCGCTCCTCCGCGCACAAAATGTTTAACAATTGGCCAATCACAGTGGAGACATCGCGTAAAAACCATGCGGTGATGCCGTGCCGTGTTTGGTGTGCTGGGGCCTTTATACGCATACTATTCTCGATGTGCATGAAAGTCCGACTCACACCTTTGTGTTTGTAGCCTCTGTTAGTACAGCGCTTTTACAAATAATAAAAAGACACACCCCTCAAAGCACAGTGTACGACTAAAATATTTTATAAATTATATTGTTATTTTGATCTACATTGTATTTTGATTTACATTATATTGTTATTTTGATTGTACTGGAAAAGAGAAAAAATAAAATTGAAAT